>CM022976.1:0-272497 GCA_012980515.1 Ophiocordyceps camponoti-floridani
TTTTATTGTTTTATTTTTTGTTTCTAGCTATACTACGTTTTTATCCTTCAATTTATATATATATGTCCATATATAAATAGTAAGGATAAAACCAGTTCCCCCTTATATGATTTATAATTAATTAAAATTATAAATTAATAGTTTTAATTAAATATAAATACTTATTTATATATCATAATTAAAAAAACTAGTTCTATCGCTTTTAATTATAAGATAGGTATCTTATAATTTGGCTTAATAAACTAAAAAAACTAATTTTATCTAATAATTACTAGATAAAAACTACGCTGACACTAGAAAGAAAAATTAAAATTATAAATTTATGGCTGGTATAAAAAATACAAAGGATTATTTATAAATAAGTATTTATAAATTTATCCTTAAAAACTATATAGAAAAAACCTTTTAATAAATTAAATAAGAAAAACCCAGCAGGCGAATAGGCGGAGCTCTATTTTTTTTCCTCCACTCCGCACTCCACTCCACTCCGTACTCCATAAGAAAAATTGTCAGGGTATAAAACAAAACACTATATTAGTATTAGTTTTTTACAATTAAAAATAAATAAATTGATTTTAGTATGCTCAAAGTAAATTTCTGTTTTTCCCTTTTATTTGAAAATTTTTTTTAATATATATATATAATAAAAAAAAAGTAGAAAAAATAAAAATATAAATAAATATATAATAAAGATATAACTGAAGTAGCTACAGTTAAAAATACAACGTATTAGACTAAAAAAAATCTTTAATATATATACTAAAATATTAATTTCTATATTATATGTGTAACGATTAATTTTAGCGTTTCCTATCAAAGAAGAATAACCACCAGCCGCTTACTTATAAATAGTAACTTTAGCGGCGGGGGGCGAAACATTCACACTGGCTCAACGCTCAGCTTCGCCCCCACTAAAATTTATTATTTTAAAAAATTTTCTATTTTTCCCTCTTTTGGATATTTTATGTTTTATAGGGGGCGGGAAATGGGAAATGTGCAAGTTAAAAAAACCTGCTGCCTAAGCAGCTCAGCAGCTTTTATTATATATACATATAATAAAAAAGTTTTATTATTAAATTTCTAATTACAGCTCTACTAATTAGAAATGATAACAACAAAAACAAATTTTTAATTCTATGATTTCTAATTAACTTAATTAGAAATTTAGAATTAAAAATTGGAAAAACTAGAAAACACCTAAACTTCGCAATAACTACCGCTCTATTCGAGCTAGTTTTTATATATAATAAGATAGTTTACCTTTTTCAGACTTATTCTTTTCTTATCTAGTTTTTCTAGCGGCGCTAAAAATTTTGGTTAAAAAAATTTTTAGCGCAACTAAAATTTAGTTAATTTATAATTTTGTATGTTAAATTATAAAGGTTTTTTTAAGAGGAGGGCGGCTACCTGCTGTTGGGCTGAGCGGCTCTACCAAAACTTATTTTTTATTATTATGATTTATTTTAAATAAAGCCAATAAATAATAAAAAACTAAGAAAATAGGGTAGTAATTTGGTAGAGCCAGTTACTCACAAAAATAAGCAAAAAGGAGTGGTAAATTATAAATTTAGCCATAAGCCCTTGAGCCTTGAGCCGCAGGTATAAAAACTATTAAAACAAACAAAAAAAAACAGAAAGGGATAAGTAAGTCCAGAAGTATTGCGTTTGCAAGTTTTTTTTTATAAATCTATAATTTCCCTTTGCTTTTCTTATTCTATTACATAGAAAGAAAAAGTTAATTAATTATAGATAATATAATAAAAACTAGTTTTTATTTATGTTTTGAGGTGGGAATGAAATTCCCCCTTTTTATATATTCTTATATAAAAATACAAGACAGCTCTATAAAGGACCATTTCTAATGAACTTTTTCTTTTCTAGCGCGGCTCTACAGCGTAGTTTTTATCTAGTAATTACTAGATAAAAACTAGTTTTTTTTTAGTTTACTAAGCTAAATTATAAGATACCTATCTTATAATTAAAAGCTTAATAAACCAGTTCTAATTATGATATATAAATAAGTATTTATATATTTAATTAAAAAACTATTAATTATAATTTAATTAATTATAAATCATATAAAAAAAAACTAGTTTTTATTCTTACTATTTATATATGGATATATATATATAAATTGAAGAATAAAAGCCATGACTCTACAACTCTACAGCGTAGTTTTATCTAATAATTACTAGATAAAAACTAGATTTCTAGTTACTAAGCTAAATTATAAGATACCTATCTTATAATTAAAAGCTTAATAAACCAATTCCCTAATTATGATATATAAATAAGTATTTATATATTTAATTAAAAAACTATTAATTATAATTTAATTAATTATAAATCATATAAAAAAAAACTAGTTTTATCCTTACTATTTATATATATATGGATATATATATATAAATTGAAGGATAAAAACTAGCGCATGTGTATGTATATGTATATGGCCTTATGTGCCTTCTTGTATGTATATGTACTTATGCTTGTATGTACATGTACTTATGTACATGTACTTATGTATATGTACAGGCATAATTTTATCTAGTTTAAAATTCTTAATTTCTTATTTACTAATTTTTAATAAGAAATCATAGAATTTTAAACAAGTTTAAATTATTATTTATAAATCTATTCTATTATTTATAAATTTAATTCTAAAAACTAATACTAGATAAAAACATGGCATAGCTAGAAAACATAAAAAAACTAGTTTTATCCTTACTATTTATATATGGATATATATATAAATCGGATAAAAACAAAAACTAGCGTGGCTCAACAATATGCTTAGTTTTATCTAGTAATTACTAGATAAAAACTAGCAAAGAAATTATAAATTTATAAATAAAAACAACACAAACACAAAGCTGGGATATATAAGTTATAAAGAAAAATAAAGTAATATGCCTCAATTAGCACCTTTTTATTATATGAATGAGATAGTATTTGCTTTTACTGTAATAGTATTAGTGCTGTACATTTTATCAAAATATATATTACCAAGAATAGTACGTTTACTTTTATCACGTATGTATATTAATAAAATATAATATAGCAGACTGGCTACCAAGCCAAGCCCAAACCAACTAAAGAAAGCGGCTACCTAAAGGTTTAGGACTCAGCGGCACTAGTAGAGAAAAATAATGTCAAAAAAATATTAGCCCTCCCTCTACAGCTGCTCTAGCTCTACAGATGTGTTTTTTTTATATTAGTTTATTGTTTTTTATTGGTCGGCTAGACTACGTCTAGCTCTCACTAAAAAAATATAAATTAAGTATAACCAGCTCTTAGCGCTCATTTGATTGAGGCTATTATTTTATTATATATAATAGGATAAAAGGCTAAATTTCTATTAAAATTGTATGAAAAATATAGCCTTAATTTCTGTTTTGGTACTTTTGTTTTGGCTCTATTTTTGTCCTTTTTTGTTGTTTGTTTTTTTTTTTTTTTTTTTTGTGTTTTTTTTTAAGGGAAAGATACATTTTTTCTAGGTCTTTTCTTTATACTTGGGGCGAGGGTAGGAAATTTATTTAGCAAAATATAAAAAAACAAGAAAATACCTAACTAACTACAAAGGGCTATAAGCAGCTTGGTATACCGGCACTAGCTCTATTATAAATAATTAGTTATTTATAATATTTATCTTTATATTATAAGTAAGTAAATAAGTACTTAGTTATTTAAAGATTTATATAGACAAGCTACGCTAATAATGCTTTCTACAAGTAATGTATTTAAAGAAATAATAAGCCCAATGGATCAATTTGAGTAAGAGACATATTAAATTTGGAAGTTTTAGGTGGTAATATTCATTTATCTTTAGCAAATATAGGGTTTTATTTAGTAATAGTAGGTATCATAATATTAAGCCTGGGCTTAGTAGCTACTAATTATAACAAATTAGTAAGTAATAACTGATCCATAGCTCAAGAATCTTTATACGTAGCAATACATAACATAGTTACAAATCAAATAAATGCAAGAAGTGGGCAAATATATTTCCCCTTTATTTATACTTTGTTTGTATTTATATTAATAAATAACCTAGTTGGAATGGTAAAAAGGTGCCTTAGTGATTTATTTCGATTTAGCAAACAATCCTAACTTAGTAATAGCAAATTTCAATTTTTCATGGCTATTTTTTTTGGGCCGCTAGCCCGCTAGCCCGCTAGCAAAAATATGGCCTAAAGATATCTGCCTTTTAACTAAAACCTTCAAGTGCCGCCTACACAAATAAAAGTAAGTATAGTTTTAATAATAAAAATACTTTTATCTTAATCCTAACTATATAACAGGATGGAGAAGGTTGTTTTTCCCTTTCAATATTTAAAGATAACAGGACATATACAGGTTGAGCAGTAAAACCTATATTTAGTATATCTTTACACAATAAAGATTTAAAGTTATTAGAAGCTATACAAATAACTTTAGGTGTAGGAAAGATATATAAACATAGTAATGAATCTATTCAATATCGTATGAGTTCTTTAAAAAATTTACAAGTAATTATAGAACATTTTGATAGATATCCATTAATAGCTAAAAAAAAAGCAGACTACCTTTGATAAAAAACAAAGAACATTTATCTTTAGCAGGTTTGCTAAGGGTATAAAAGCTACAATAAATTGAGGATTAGCGTCCGGAGGACAATTTTATATATAAATATATGTCTATATTTATACATAAAATTCTAGAAAAGTTTAAAGAATCTTTTCCTACTGTAAAACCAACAAGTAAACCAGTAATTGATAATAATACTATTCAAGATTTTAATTGGGTTAGAGGCTGGGTGAAGGTAGCTTTCAAGTAGCTATTCAGGAAATTAAAAATAGAATTACTATAGGTTTAAAATTGTCAATAACTCAACATACTAGAGATGAAGTATTATTAAAGAATCTGGTTACTTATTGGTAGATATTATAAAAGTCCTTCTCGTCTTGAAGGAAGTAACAACATTTTCAGATATCTATTACAAAATTATACCTTTGTTAAACGAATATCCTTTAATAGGTAATAAGAAAAAAGATTATTTAGATTTTGTAAAAATAGCAGAAATAATAAAGTCTAAAAATCATTTAACTGAACAAGGGATAGAAGAAATAAAAAACATTAAAAATAATATGAATACCAGAAGAAAAAACTAAAGGAAGAGTAAGTTAAAAGTTTAAATACAAATGTTTAGGTTTGTTTATATAATTGTAATATAATAGTTAATAGAAATAAGTTCCTACAATTTCACAGTATGCTGGAAACTTCTAAAGCCTTAAGTACTATTAACAGTTAAAATCTTCAAGGATGAAACAATGAACAATCAGCAGGAAACCAAAATAACAAGCGGCTCAAGGCGATTTTCCTAAGTTGGAAAATAACAAGAGGTTATGAGTAGGATCCTCAGAGACTAAGCGTGAAAAATTACTTTATTTTATTTTACAATGATAGTTAAGTAATTAAGATATAGTCCACATTGGTAAATCTATATGATATATCAATCGGCCATACAGTTTTGCCTCAACAGGTCATTTTGCTTTAACATTTGCTCTTAGTTTTACAATAGTATTAGGGGCAACAATATTAGGATTTAAAAAACACGGTCTTACTATGTTTTCTCTTTTAGTGCCAGCAGGTAGCCCGTTGGCGCTACTTCCTTTATTAATTATAATAGAGTTTATTAGTTATATGACTAGGTGTGTATCACTTGGTTTAAGATTAGGTGCTAACATATAAAAGTGAAAGTAGGGTTCTTCACTTAAAGTGTAAAAGAATCAAATTCCGGGAAAAGCCTAAAGCTTTAATAACTAAAGATAAGACAGAAATTTCTTAGCCGGCCTCAGCTAACTACTTAGGGTATAGTAATAATATTAAAGATTCTAGTAATAGGAATGGCTAATTGCGGATCTAAGTCAGTTATATATAAAAGTATAGCTGTAAAAGAGCAACGAGTAGATGGTTCTTCAGTATTTATTATACTGTAAGGTATACTCTTGTCGTCGGTAAACCCGGCTCTCGGAAGAAAATAAGTAAGCTGAGATTAAAGATAACACAATAACCTCTCTCTATAATAATTTATAGCTTATAGAGCGGCTGCTTCTATTACTCTACTAGCGAATGGTTAGATAAAAAAAAACAGCTCACTTCTAATTTTCCGGCCAAGCCGGAAAATAAGCAAAAAGCAAATTAATAATAGCTATATTATTAATTATTATTTAACATAATAATATTAAAGTTTATCTTTAATATACCTATAAATAAAGGCTAAATATAGGTTGTATACTCACATTATACCTTTAAATAAAGGATAAAGTTGTGATTCGTTTATTTATGAGCAAATGGTTAAATAATTTATCTTTCATTAAAACTTATCCTTCTGGTATGGAAGAGAATTTAAGTTTAAACACATCTATTTATCCAAAAAGGTTTCATTGTGGGATTAACAGTAAAACACGAATTGGTTGCCCCTGGGCTGCTTACATTAATTAATGTAAGCAGCATGGGCAAAATAAAGATAAGAACTATATCTACTTCATCTCTTCCTGAACCTGTTTTAATTTATACTAATCCATAGAGCATAAAGGATTGATCGCTAAACAAAATAAAATAAATCAAGTGTTGAGTTAAAAAAGATACCGGAAAAAGTTATATAGGTTCTTGTAGAGTGGTTGGTAGATCTTTTTCTAGTTTAAATAGAAAAAAAATTAAAAATAAACCAACTGTTATTCTTGTTGTTATATATACGGATGCTGATAATAAAATCTATTATACTAAAGGATAATAAAAATAAAGTAGAGTATCTACCGTTGAGTTAATAAAGTTAATAGTAAATATATCAGCGGTAGTAAGAATCTAACCGAAAGGTTTAGAAAATACTATAGCTTTAGTAATATTTCCTTAGAATTATTAAAAGGTAAAAGTATAATATATAGCGCTATTTTAAAATATGGTTTAAAAAACTTTCAAGTAGAGATGTTAGAATATTGTACTGAAGAAAACGCTGCTATAAGTAGAGAACAATATTACATTGATTTAGTTTTTTTTAATCTACTTTTCTTTTCTTATGTTTTCACTTTTTAGCATGCTAAAAATGAAAACCAAAGGCCAATAAAAGAAAAAGTTTTTTTTATAGTATTAATACTATAAAAAAAACTAAGCATATGTCACTAGCCCCAGCGTAGTTTTATCTAGTAGTTACTAGATAAAAACTAGATTTCTAGTTACTAAGCTAAATTATAAGATACCTATCTTATAATTAAAAGCTTAATAAACCAGTTGCCCCTAATTATGATATATAAATAAGTATTTATATATTTAATTAAAAAACTATTAATTATAATTTAATTAATTATAAATCATATAAAAAAAAACTAGTTTTATTCTTACTATTTATATATGGATATATATATATAAATTAAAGAATAAAAACTAGCATGACTCAACAATATGCTTAGTTTTATCTAGTAATTACTAGTTTTAGAATTAAATTTATAAATAATAGAATAGATTTATAAATAATAATTCTAAAAACTTATTTAAAGTCTATGATTTCTTATTAAAAATTAGTAAATAAGAAATTAAGAATTTTAAACTAGCAGTAGTGCTAGGCCCAGCCATAAAAACTAGTTTTTGTTGGTTTTAGCCTTTATCTATTATTCATAGTTTTTATCCACCAATTTATATATACTCATATATAAATGGTCATCTAGCAGCTCAGCAGCTTTTTTATTATATATACATATAATAAAAAAGTTTTATTTAATAATGTTTTCTTTTGTTTAGTTTTTTTTAGTTTACTAAGCTAAATTATAAGATACCTATCTTATAATTAAAAGCTTAATAAACCAATTTACTAATTATGATATATAAATAAGTATTTATATATTTAATTAAAAAACTATTAATTATAATTTAATTAATTATAAATCATATAAAAAAAAACTAGTTTTATCCTTACTATTTATATATGGATATATATATATATAAATTGAAGGATAAAAACTAGC
Source organism: Ophiocordyceps camponoti-floridani (assembly GCA_012980515.1). Taxonomy (NCBI): domain Eukaryota; kingdom Fungi; phylum Ascomycota; class Sordariomycetes; order Hypocreales; family Ophiocordycipitaceae; genus Ophiocordyceps; species Ophiocordyceps camponoti-floridani. The sequence goes on from CM022976.1 coordinate 8,001, forward strand.
TATACTAATTTTATCTAGTAATTACTAGATAAAAACTAGTTTCCCCTAGTTACTAAGCTAAATTATAAGATACCTATCTTAGTTTTTCCAGAAGATGAGAACATGATTCTCATCAAAAACTCTACAGCCTAAGCAGCTCAGCAGCTTTTTATTATATATACATATAATAAAAAAGTTTTTATTATTAAATTTCTAATTACAGCTCTACTAATTAGAAATGATAACAACAAAAACAAATTACAATTCTATGATTTCTAATTAACTTAATTAGAAATTTAGAATTAAAAATTGGAAAAATAAGATAGGTATCTAGGTTCGTAAACTAACTAAAAACTAAAAAAACTGATTTTTTTTTTTTTTTGCTGGCAACTCCAACTCCCTCCATTTATAATTAATAAAAATTATAAATTTATATATAAAAATTACAAAGATAAAGATATGAGAAAAGAAAAACAAGTAATTAACTAAATTACTTATTAAGAATTAAAAACTATATAAACATAGAAAATTTATAAAAATTAAATGAGAAATTTGTGTACGAGTAGCAGGTCATATGCTTTTAAGTATTTTAAGTGGTTTTACATATCAGATATTATCTTCTGGTTTAGTTTTCTTTATTATAGGTTTAATACCGCTAGGACTTATAATAGCCTTATCTGGGCTGGAATTAGCTATCGCTATAATCCAAGCTCAAGTTTTCGTAGTTTATCTTCTTCTTATATAAAAGACGGATGGGATCTACATTAATTTTTTTTACTTTATTTGCCATGCCTTCTATTGCCCAGTTGTATTAACTTGTTTAGCAATATTTATAATTATTATTTATGTATGAATTTTTATTTATATAATTATTATGACAAAACTATAATAATTTTTTTATTAGTTTTAGGGATTAAGATCTAGAAGTAGGATGATGGTTGTAGAGCTAGCCACACTGGGCTGAGCGCTCTAGTTTTTTTTTATATTATCTATATTTAATGGGTTAGGTTGGGCCGCTAAAAAAAAAATTTTTTTATTTAAAAAAATTTTAGCTGCTCCTAAATAATTAATAGAATAAAAAAAGAATAAGTGAGAGTAAGTAGTTATCAAGGAAAATTATAAACACTAAAATTTACCTTCTAAGGGAATAATATAATTTATAAATGTAAGATAGAAATTAATTAAAAGCAGCTGTAGTTTTGTTTTGAGTTTTTCTACTTTTTTTTTTTTGATTTTATTGGTTTTTCCTTATTAATTTATAAGTTAATTACTACTTATAAATAGTAATAAGGAAAAACAAGTTCTAATATTATGATTTATAATTAGTAGTAAATTATAAATTTAACAATAAAAACGTAGACATCTCTAGAGATAGAAAAAGGCTTTTGAGTAATTTAATAATTTTTCTTATTATTAGTTTTTGTAGTGGCTCAATAAATTTATAATTTGCTAGACTAGCGTAGCTAGTTTTTTTTATAGTCCTTTGTCTAGCCCCAGCGTAGTTTTTATCTAGTAATTACTAGATAAAAACTAGATTTCTAGTTACTAAGCTAAATTATAAGATACCTATCTTATAATTAAAAGCTTAATAAACCAGTTGCTAATTATGATATATAAATAAGTATTTATATATTTAATTAAAAAACTATTAATTATAATTTAATTAATTATAAATCATATAAAAAAAACTAGTTTTATCCTTACTATTTATATATGGATATATATATATATAAATTGAAGGATAAAAACTAGCGTAGCTCTACAGCGTAGTTTTATCTAGTAATTACTAGATAAAAACTAGATAAAAACAATAGCATAGCTAGAAAACATAAAAAAAACTGGTTTTTATCCTTACTATTTATATATGGATATATATATATATATAAATCCGGATAAAAACTAGCTATACTACATTTTATCTAGTAATTACTAGTTTTAGAATTAAATTTATAAATAATAGAATAGATTTATAAATAATAATTCTAAAAACTTATTTAAAATTCTATGATTTCTTATTAAAAATTAGTAAATAAGAAATTAAGAATTTTAAACTAGCAGTAGTACTAGCCATAAAAACTATTTTTTTTTTTTTTCGTTGGGCCAGGCCGCTCTTAAGATAGACATATCTTGTTGAGCGGCTCTAACGTAAACACAAAAAAAATAGAGCAGCTCAACACAACAAACTAGTTTTATCTAGTTTAAAATTATTAATGGAGGGGCCTTCGCTATTTTTCAGTTTTATTTTTTTAGTTTTGAGGGCATAAGTAATTACTTAATTACTTATCCCCAAAAACTATAAAATCTAAGCTTAAATATATAAATACTTATTTATATATCATAATTCAAAAACAGGTTTCAACTCAACTAACCTTTTATTTATAGTTTTTATTATTAATTTATATTTTTTATAATTAAAATATAAATAATAATAATAAAAACTAGTTTTACTTTTTATTATTATATAATAATAAAAAAACTTTCTAATATTATATTTTAATTTTCAAAATATAAATTAAGAAAGTTTGATGAGAACACAATTCTCATCTTCTAGTTTATTGTTAAATTTCTAATTACAGCTCTACTAATTAGAAATGATAACAACAAAAACAAATTACTAATTCTATGATTTCTAATTAACTTAATTAGAAATTTAGAATTAAAAATTGGAAAAATAAGATAGGTATTAGATCGAGCCTAAAGGGAAACTAAAAAAAAACTAGAGGCTCAACCGTTTTCTTATATTAGTATGGCTATACTAAATAAGAAAACAGAAAAAAAACAAAGATATAAAAAGCTAATTATAAATTTAACACTGCTTGCTCGGCTATAAAAGGTGTCCGATATTTAGTTAAATAAATTAAAAATATTTAAATAAAAAAATACTAACAGTGGATAGTTTATTATTCCTAGTTATATTAGTGTATATAAAGCGAGCAATTAAGATTTTTTTATGCGATATAGTATACACAAATTGGACATTATATAGTTTATGACTTTCCTTAATCCAAAAATTGTAGTTAGAACTAATAGTGATTGTAAAATATAAATTTTTTACAATCAAAATAAAACACAAGAGTTCGGTGATGGCTCTGACTGAATACTGTTAAAGTGCTTGACACATGCTAATCGAACGCTTTAATTTTCTAACTAAAATTATAGAGTGGTGTACAGGTGAGTATATAGATATTTTTCGCCGACCTTAAAGAGAAGGTAAATCCTTCATATTAAGAAAGGGGTATATTAATAAAAATAACCCGCTTTAAGAGGACAATATTTATCTTCGGGATAAGGTAGTAGTTAAGGTGATGGCTTAACTAGCTTAAATTCTCGTAGTCGAAGCTGGAAGGTTGATCGACCACATTGGGTATGAAAAAAGCCCTCTGCTTAATGCACAGCAGTGGGGGATATTGGTCAATGGCCTAACGGCTGAACTGGCAACTTTGAGGAGCGGTAAGTAACTTTCTATATAGGGGTTATAGGTGGCAGGGTAAAAGGAATAACCTACATTTATGATAAACTATGGATCCTAAGTTTCTGGGGAAGAAGGTTATTATATCTTAACTGAATGAAGCTTTGTTAATATATTGATAATGACAGTATATGTAATCGTCTTGACCAAATACGTGCCAGCAGTCGCGGTAATACGTAAAAGACTAGTATTATTCATCTTAATTAGGTTTAAAGGGTACTTAGACGGTCTTAATAATCATTAAAAAGTGTAATATTAGACTAGAGTTTCATAGAAGAAGGGGGAATAACGGGTTGAGAGATTAAATTCGGTCATACCCCAGGGACGTTGTGAAGGCGAAGGCACCCTTCTATTAATAACTGACGTTGAGGGACGAAGGCATTGATAACAAAAGGGATTAGGGACCCCAGTAGTCTCTGCAGTAAATGATGAATGCCGCAGGTTAAATAAAGTATTTAGTCTATAAATGAAAATGTAAGCATTCCACCTCAAGAGTACTGTGGCAACGCTGGAACTGAAATCACTAGACCGTTTCTAAGACAAGCAGTGGAGTATGTTATTTAATTCGATTATCCACGAAAAACCTTACCACAGTTTGTATAACGTTAATTAAGACGTTACAGGTGCTGCACGGCTGTTTTTAGTTAATGCTGTGAAGTATAGGCTACCCAGAATTTTCGTAAACCCTTATTTTATTTTTTTTTTAATTTACGATAAAATATTCGATCCCGGATACGGGTGAGAGAATAGGGAGTCAAGGCAAGTCATCATGGCCCCTAATACTGTGGGCTATCGACGTACCACATTTGCCTGGACAAGAGATGCAAAAATGCAAATTTAAGCTAATCTCAAAAAACAGGATATAGTAAGGATTGTATACGCCTGAAACTGGCTGCATGAATAAGTAATTGCTAGTAATCGTGAATCAAAATGTCACGGTGAATCAGGCCATTAGATTGGTACTAACTACTCATCACATGCTGAAAGGTTATCGCGGAACAAGGTTGCTCTCTGTAGGGTTGTAAAAAAAAAACATGTAGGTTTTTTCAATTTCATAGATTCTACGACTACGTGGGACTAATTAGTGTAAAGTCGAAATATGGTTCGTGTAGTGGAAGTTGCACGGGAATAATTGACATTAACTATATAAGTATATAATATATAAACTATATTATATAAAGGAGGGTTCCTTTATAGGTAAAAAGGGTTGAGCTGTAAACTCAATAGCTATAGCTTTTAAGAGTTCGAATCTCTTGTCTCCTAATCTATAATTACCAGAATTAGTATCTTAATTGGCAAAGAATTTCCTTGTCACGGAAATAGATGGGGGTTCGAGACCCTTCTAATTCGCAAAGATATGGCTCTAGAGGACTAAACGAGGCAGGAGGCTTCGCTAGAGTAGAGCCAGCCAGTAGCCAAAACTATTTTAAAAAAGTTTTTTTTATTATTATTATATATAATAATAAAAAGGCACAAGAAGAAAAACTTAAAATAATATTACGTTTTGTGCCATGTGCCGCCATTTTTAGTGCTTTTTTAATTTACTATCTAGTAAAAAACAATAAAAAAAGGCGAAGGCTAAGGCGAATAAAAAACTAGAAAAATATTAGTTGACCCCTAAGCTCGCTCGCTCGCTCGCTCGCGAAAAATAATAAAAAAAGGATAGAAAACAGGTGAGAGCAGGTGAGAGCAGGAGAGCTATAAATACATACGCACGCTAAAGTAGCTCTGCAGTAGAAAACTAAAATATGGTATATTTAGTTATTTAAAGTCTCATAGTTCGACTCTAAGGAAAAGTCTTCCATAGGTAAGGTAAGGCACTTGCTATGTGTCGTGTTTAAACACTTAGGTGTTCGAGTCACCTCTTTTCCGGGGGGGCTCTATTCAACCAAACTAGGTTTTCTCAATTTGTAGTTTTTATTTAGTATTGAGGGCATAAGTAAATACTTATCATATAGCGAGAGCCGAGCCAGTTGCCGGCTCCGCTTGTTTTTTATTATATTATTTCTTTTGCATTTTACAGAGAGGCTCAAGCTCAACTGGGCCGTACTTTTTCTTATTAATTTATAAGTTATATACTGTAAATGATAATAAGGAAAAAGCAGTTTTCGGTAGAGCCGTATTTTTTTCTGCTTTTGGCAGCTCCAGCTCCAGCTCCAGCTCCAGCTCCAGCTCCAGCTCCAGCTCCAGCTCCAGCTCCAGCTCCAGCTCCAGCTCCAGCTCCAGCTCCAGCTCCAGCTCCAGCTCCAGCTCCAGCTCCAGCTCCAGCTCCAGCTCCAGCTCCAGCTCAGCTCAGCAGCTTTTTATTATATATACATATAATAAAAAAGTTTTTATATTTTTAATATTAAAAAATAAAAACTGAAAAAAATAGCGAAGGCCGGCTTCGCTATTTTTTTCACAGAAAAAAATACCCGTAAGAAATTAAGAATTAAAAACTGGAACAAAAAAACAAGTATTGGTTTTCTGATATTTATAATTAGGTGGCTAAAGTTGCTCTAAGCGGAGGCGGCTCTATTTTTTATGTTTCACACAGCAGAAAACTATCAGAAAAAATAGGCGTTTATAGAGCCTTATTTTTCGACTATGTCGAAAAATTAGCAACTAAAAAAGGATGATTTATAATAAAGATATATTATAAATTAATAGTTTTTTAAATTTTCTGTATAAAGATAGACATATCTTTATATAGTTTTATATCAATTTATAGGCCGGCTCCCCAGCCGGCTCCCAACCACTAAATTTATAAATACTTATTTATAAATGATCCTAGTTATTTTATATATAAATTTATAATTTTTATTAATTATAAATGGAGCTGCTAGCTGCGCCTGCAAAAAAAAAAATCAATTTTTTAGTTTTTAGTTAGTTTACGAACCAGCTAATTTAGTTTTTCCAATTTTTAATTCTAAATTTCTAATTAAGTTAATTAGAAATCATAGAATTAAAAATTTATTTTATTATTATCATTTCTAATTAGTAGAGCTGTAATTAGAAATTTAACAACAAAAACTTTAATATATGTATATATAATAAAAAAGCTGCTGAGCTACTTAGCAGCAGGTTTTTTATTATTATATAATAATAAAAAAACTTTCTAATATTATATTTTAATTTTCAAAATATAAATTAAGAAAGTTTTGATGAGAACACAGTTCTCATCTTCTAGTTTATTGTTAAATTTCTAATTACAGCTCTACTAATTAGAAATGATAACAACAAAAACAAATTTTTAATTCTATGATTTCTAATTAACTTAATTAGAAATTTAGAATTAAAAATTGGAAAAACTAAGATAGGTATTAGTCGAGCCTCGATAGAGCCGCCTAAAGTAAACTAAAAAAACTAGTTTTATCTAGTAATTACTAGATAAAAACATGTATAATAATTTTATCCTTCAATTTATATATATATATATCCATATATAAATGGTAAGGATAAAAACCAATTTTATATGATTTATAATTAATTAAAATTATAAATTAATAGTTTTAATTAAATATATAAATACTTATTTATATATCATAATTAAAAAACTAGTTCTAAACTTTTAATTATAAGATAGGTATCTTATAATTTAGCTTAATAAACTAAAAAAAACTAGATTTTATCTAGTAATTACTAGATAAAAACGTAGCATAACTAATTTTATCCTTCAATTTATATATATATGTCCATATATAAATGGTAAGGATAAAAACCAGTTTATATGATTTATAATTAATTAAAATTATAAATTAATAGTTTTTAATTAAATATATAAATACTTATTTATATATCATAATTAAAAAACTAGTTTATAAACTTTTAATTATAAGATAGGTATCTTATAATTTAGCTTAATAAACTAAAAAAAACTAGATTTTATCTAGTAATTACTAGATAAAAACATGTATAATAGTTTTATCCTTCAATTTATATATATATGTCCATATATAAATGGTAAGGATAAAAACCAATTTTATATGATTTATAATTAATTAAAATTATAAATTAATAGTTTTTAATTAAATATATAAATACTTATTTATATATCATAATTAAAAAACTAGTTTATAAACTTTTAATTATAAGATAGGTATCTTATAATTTAGCTTAATAAACTAAAAAAAACTAGATTTTATCTAGTAATTACTAGATAAAAACTACGCTGTAAACCACGCTAGTTTTATTCTTCAATTTATATATATATCCATATATAAATGGTAAGAATAAAAACCAATTTTATATGATTTATAATTAATTAAAATTATAAATTAATAAAAAAAAACTAGAAAGAAAAAATTAAAATTCTAAGTTTATATATAAAAATGACAAAGGTAAGGATACAGAAAAAGAGCAAAAGTTAAAATTCTAAATTGGTATAAAAATTAGAAAGTATCATTTATAAATAAGTATTTATATATTTATATATAAAAATTACAAAGATCATAGAAAATAAAACTAAATAAAAAGAACTAATAGAAAAAGTTTTTATTCTTATTATATAATAATAAAAAACCTGCTTTGCCTAAAACAAAAAACTAATAAAATTAATAAATAATAAATTAATTTAGATTTTTTGTTTAGTTTTTTGTTTTCTTAATTTTTTACGGGGTTCTTAAGTAATATTTTTTTTTTTTCTATATAGACATATATAGAATAAAAAAATTAAAAACTGCAGCAGGGCCGCGCAGCCAAAATTTTATGAAATAAAATTTCGGTAAATATAAGAAAAAAAACAAGTTTTGTTGTTCCAGTTTTTAATTCTTAATTTCCCGGCCTAAAAAATTTTATTTCATAAAATTTTTTGGGCCAGGCTTAGGGAGCGCGGCTAATTAAGTTAATTAGAAATCATAGAGGAAACTTGTTTTTGTTGTTATCATTTCTAATTAGTAATTTGGTATAATTAGAAATTTAACAACAAAAACTTTTTTATTATATGTATATATAATAAAAAAGCTGCTGAGCTGCCAACGCTTAGCAGTAGGTTTTGTTATTATTATATAATAATAACAAAACTGTTATTATAATTAATTAAAATTATAAATCAGCTCAACGAAAAAACTAGATAATGAAAAAATATTTAGTTACTTTTTGTAAGTAATGCCCTTATAGCTCAAAGGTAGAGAGCCTTTTGTCATTAATATAGATGTTCAGAGGGCTAGATTTAAATATTATAACAAACTGTACATATTAGTCCCTATAGCTCAAGGTAGAGCCTAATGCTGTTATCATTAAGATAGATGTTCGATTCATCTTAGGGGCTAGGTTTAAATATAATAATATATTATTATATATTATTTAAAGCCTCTATAGTTCAACGGTAGAGCCTAATGCAGTGATCATTATAATAGATGTTCGATTCATCTTAGATGCTTTTAATAATTTGTTTTTTATTGGCGCTGTTTAAACTAATGTTTTATATAATCTTTATTATGACTATAAGTTCTTTAGTTAGATATAATTTTCAGGATCATCCCTTTCATTTAGTGTCCCCTTCGCCGTGACCTATATTTACAAGTATATCATTATTTACTTTAACAGTAAATGCTGCATTATCTATGCATTCATTTACTAATAGTTATATATTATTATATATAGCTTTAGTTACAGTAATAGGTTCTATGGCTTTGTGATTTAGAGATATTGTCTCAGAAGGTAGTATGCTTGTCAATAACCATTATAATTTAAATATATCTAAAGCTATATCATCAGAAGATATTCATAAAACATTCCTTAATTATAAAATAAATAATAATATTACGAATGAAGCGTCTGTTTTTAATAAAGAAAAGGATTTAGGTCATTATTTAGCGGGTCTTTTGGAAGGTGATGGGCATATTTCCTTACCTTTCTTAGCAGCTAATACTACTTTAAACAGAATCCTTAACCCTAGAATAGTTTTTACTTCGCATAAAATAAATTTAGGTATGTATACTTTTCTTCAAATTGAACTAGGAAATATAGGACGTTTCCAGCTAACTGGTGATAATATAATACGTTATGTAATAGGAGATGTAAAAAGTATAATATATATTATTAATTTAATGCATGGAAAGTTAAGAACTCCTAAAAATAAAAGATTTAATGATTTAATTAAATTCATTAATGCTAAATACGATTTAAATATACCTGAGAGTACTCTATGTAAAGAGAATTTTTCGGCTAATAGTTGATTAGCCGGGTTTACAGAAGCTGACGGACATTTCGGTATTAAATATTTAGAAAAGAAAGATAAATCAGAAACACGTAAAAGATCTAGAAGTGAAAGTATCTCACTTAGATTTAGATTAGATCAACGTGCTTATGATAAACCTACATCTTCTAGTATGAAACCATTTATGGAAGAGCTAGCATTATTCCTATCTTGTAATTTAATAAGTTATGAAAGTAAAACAGGTCTTGCATTATCTTTATATATATCTTCTATTAATAATATTAAAACTATTATTAATTATTTTGATAAATATAATTTAATAGGAGATAAACTTAATGACTATAAGAAATTCAAAATTGTTTATAATATGATGATTTATAAAGAACACCTAACTGTAGAAGGAAGAGTTAAAATTAGAGCTTTAATAAATAAATTATAATGGTGGTAAGTGCCTTCTTTAAATTTAACCTATAGCTGAAAACCCTTAATTAATTTTTTAGGTATTTCGTGTTTTTACTTTAATTTGTTAGTCATTTTTTATAACCAGCATATTTCCCCCTATATTTTTGGTTTGTTATTCTATATAGATATATAGAATAAAAATTAAAAATCAGTGGTACAGGTGGAAAGGCGCTAGCTGTGGGCGTAGGTAAGCTTACCTGTCTGCTAGCTATTTATAAATAATTTATTAATTATTAATAAATTATTTATAAAATCTTTTGTGTAGAGCCGCTCTGTTGTGAGGCTCTAACAGAGCGGCGGGCTCGGGGCGATATGCTTAGCCCTCAAGCGCAGCATATAAAAACTACAACAAGAGCCGCTATTCTTCTAGCGTAGCGGCTCCTTTGGCCAGCTCGGCTCAACAGCAGGTTTTTATTATATATATATATATATAATAAAAAACTTTTTATTTTATTATATAATAAAATAAAAAGTGTGAAAAATGTGCACAGCCACAGCCACAGCCAACAGGGAAAGCCTAAAAAAATTTTTTTGCCCCTAAATTAATAATAAAAAAAGAAATTTTTTATATTCTAATATAAAAAATTAACATTTAATAAAAAAAGCGTAGTAGTCTAAAGTGATGATAAAGATAATCAGCAGTGAATTAAAATATCCGATAATTATATTTTAATACACTCAGAGACTAACCGTTAAAAGTTAATACGTTATTATAACCTATTAATTAAGATATAGTCCAACAAATATAGAAATATATTTTATTATTGACTTACCTAGGTAATCATACTTCGGCTGTACAAAAAGGAATAAATTTAGGAATTTTATTGTTTATAATATCAGAAGCTTTGTTCTTCTTGGCTATTTTTTGAGCGTATTATCATAACGGCTTAGCACCAAATATTGAATTAGGGTGTCAGTGACCGCCTATGGGAATAGCTTCTATTAATCCTTTTGTGTAATCGGTAAGGTATCAAAGGGGCATTGTAAACCGATCAATGCGAAAAGGGTAAATTGCGGGAAATTTTCTAAGAATCGTATATTATTAATCGGCCGCTAGAGCCTAGAGCGCTAAAAAAATTTTTTTTGCTCTACTAAAAAAATTTTTTTAGCACTCAGCACTTTAGAGCCATATTCTTTTAAACAATCCGCAGGTAAGACTTATATATCTATAAGTAAACTTCAACGATCATACACCCTTATATAAATTATCTCTTATGACTTAAAAGTCAGTTTTTATTATCGGCTCTAAAATTTTTTAGTAGAGCGGCTGGCTCTACTACACACTTAATATTTTAAAATTTAGCCTTGTATATAGGGTCTCATGGTCAAATAATTAATTAGAATAGCCATAGCCTAATAGTCTGGTGTTAAATATGAATTGTATAACTAGCACTAAAAAAATTATTTCATACTATTTATTTTATTATGTTTACACTTTTTAGAGCGAAGCCTCCTAAATGAAAACGGCTGGCTCTACTACAAAGGATAATAAAATAAAAAGTTTTTTTTTATAGTATTAATACTATAAAAAAAAAACGTCCGCATATATGCGCTAGCAAAATAAGCGGCTCAACAGAGCCAGTTTGTTTTAATATTAAAATATTTTTATATAATTAAAAAAATAAATAACTAGTAAGATATTGCTAACTATAATAGATATTTATATGTAATATGATCTAACCTGTCATTGTTTAAATAGAAAGTTTGATGAACTTACCTTTATTACATATACCGGCGGTAGTATTATATTTACACGAAACCGGAGTGTAAAAACTAAAGGTTATAACAAGAGTGGTTTACCTATAATTAATAAAGAAGATTATGAAATCTTATATGGTTTAAAAACTAAGCAGCTCCAGCTCCCAGCTCCCAGCTCTCTTGTAAAATTAAATCTTTCTACTATTCAACTTCCAATAAAGGATTGTCTCCTGAATGAGTCTCGGGATTTTCAGATGCTGAGAGCTCTTTCTTTTTCATTAAAAATCCTTAAACGTTCTGGTTAGGGTGAGGGGTGGAGCCGAGCTTTATAATAGGTTTACATGCTAAAGAATTACCTCAAAAATACAGGCTTTTTTTGGCGTAGGTGATATTTCTATAGGTAATAATAATACAGTAACTTATTATGTAGCTTCTGTCCAGGCGTTAACAAATGTAATAATACCTCATTTTGATAGATATCCTTTAATAACAAAAAAAAAGAGCAGATTTTTTACTATTTAAATCTGCTTTGGAAATAATTAATAACAAAGGGGCTAAAAAACTTCTGACTTTAAATTATATTTCCAAGTTAGTTAGTATTAAGGGAACTGAGGATTACCAGATGTATTAAAAGAAGCTTTCCCTGCTATAGCTCCTGCTTTAAGACCTGAAATAATATTACCTGAATATATATCTCCTCAATGGCTAGCTGGCTTGGAGAAGGTTGTTTCTATATTTTAATTTCTAAGTCTAAATTATATAAAACAGGTGCATCTGTTCAATTACAATTTTCAATTACCCCCGGGACATAGGACTAATAAGTTTTTTTAAAGATTTTCTTAAATGTGGGTTTATTAAGATCAATAAAAAACAACCTTGTGTTGTTTTTATAGTGACAAAATTCTCCGACATTGAAAAGATTATTTTACCATTATTACAAAGTAATCTTCTGCAAGGAGCTAAATACCGTGATTACTTAGACTTTGTAAAAGTTATGGAAATTATGCAAAGTAAAGCCCATTTAACTTCTGAAGGTTTAGAAAAAATTGTAAAAATTAAAGATGGTATGAATAGAAAGAGAAAATCCTAAACGAACTTATCCAGGGAGTTAAGGAGATACTTGAATAGAATTTGTATAACATTGTTATAGAGAAAAGGTGATCTTTTTATTTCAAGAACAAATAAGGAAAATGCTTATTTGAGATTTGAGCAATCAATTATTCATAGAGAATATCTGGAACATTTATTTGAAAAATTTAAGTATCTAGCTACAGCTAATGCTTCAGTTAAAGTTGCAAATCGAAAATTATATCCTAATACATCCTCAGTATATTTTACTACTCGTCAATTAATAGCTATAACAGAACTTCATACCTTATTTTACTTTGAAGGTAAAAAAATAGTCCCATAGGTAAAATATTAACAGAGAAAAGTTTAGGGGGGCCGGTCAGGTTATATTCTTAATACATCAGGATTTAGTTTAAAAGATGTAAAACTATTACAAGAAGCTTTATATGATAATTGAGCTCTAGATACTTCAATTCATAGTAGAAATAGACTATATATAAATTCTAGTTCAAAAAATAAATTTATTGGTTTAATAAAACCACATTTTCACTCTTCAATGTTATACAAAATTAATTAAACACAACATTGTCCCCGGTTTTTTTCATTCTATATATATATGTTTATAGCAGAGGCGAAAAAACAGGGGAAATATGCAGAGATGTTTGAATTACCGTTACTAAACACAGTGATTTTACTATCTAGCGGAGTAACAATTACTTTCGCTCACCACGTGCGCAGTCTGTGCTCGTTTGTCAAGTCTCCAAGAGACATATATTTCTCATACATATATGCAACCCGTGAGTTAGGTAAAAGGGAAAACCCAATACTGAACATAGCATCTCACGAAACGAAATATAGGAAGCTAAACCTTCTAACCTTCCTATATAATCTGGTTGTTCTTCCTACGGTTAAAGCTGTATTGCCTGAAGTCTATTGTTCATCGTCCTCTAGCGAAGGGAACTATCTTGGAAGGGATGGGATCTTTGATATCTTCTGTTTAGTGAGTGGTGCCAATCAGAAATGAGAGAATATCACGAGTTGTATAAGAAATACAATAAAGAACAAGAGTAGACAACCTAAAGGAAGTGTTTGAATAAACGAAGCAACTACTGGATTGCCTAAGGGAAGCAATTCCTATGGTAACAGAGCAATAATAGTACCTAAATCCATAAGTAACGTTAAGGATGCGAGGGGAAGTATTGCAGTGAAAAACGCTCTAAATTATCGAAATTACAGTACAGGATGTACTACGGACTTAGAGTCCAATGTAATAAAGAAATTGAGAGACTTGTACCTAAGGTCCCAAAATTCTGTGAACAGCCCTATAGATAGAGATCTCTACAAATTACTATGCGACACCGAAACTTTAGAAATCGCATATAATAAACTTAAAAGCAAACCTGGTCAAATGACTCCCGGAGTTAATCCGGAAACACTAGATGGAATGTCTAATGAAATCCTAACAAACATAGTCCGAAAACTAAAGAACGAATCTTTCCAATTCTCCCCTGCCAGAAGAATCCAGATACCAAAAGCATCAGGAGGGACTAGACCATTGACCATAGCATCCCCTCGAGATAAAATTGTTCAGGAAGCTATAAGAATGATTCTCGAAGTAGTTTATGAACCCACTTTCGCTAAAACTAGTCACGGATTTAGACCTAAACGGAGCTGTCACACAGCTCTTAAAGCTATACGGCAAGAATTTCAGCCATCTACGTGAGTGATAGAAGGAGACATATCCAAATGCTTCGACAAGATCGACCATTCAAAATTAATGACTCTCATAGAAAGAAAAATCTTAGACAGAAGGTTCACAAGATTAATATGAAAAGCACTGAAAACAGGTTACTTTGAATTTAGAAATTACCAAAACAATATCATAGGAACTCCTCAAGGTTCAATAATAAGCCCTATTCTCGCAAACATATTCATGTCCCAATTGGACGATTTAGTGGCTAAACTGAAAAAAGACTTTGACTGTGGAAACAAATCCAAATTGACCGCAATAAGCAATGCTTACCATAGTAGAATAAGTAGAGCTAAAAAGAAGGGTCGGATAGAATTAGTAAAGAAACTATCCATACAAGCTAGAAACCACCCCAGTTCAAATTTTAGTGACCCTTCATTCAAGAAAATTTCCTACGTTAGATATGCAGACGACTGAATAATAGGAGTAAAAGGAACACTAGAGGAAACAAAAATAATTCTGGAAAAGATAAAAACAGGTCTTTTAGCGATAGGATTAACCATAAGTGAAGCGAAAACTAAGATAACAAATTTAAACAAGTCCTTTGCAGTTTTCTTAGGGACAATTATAAAAAGGGCTAGAGAATACAGTTACACTCGGCCGAGCCACAATCGTATTCTCAGAAGGAACTCCAAGAAGTTAAGACTTGAAGCACCTATCCCCAGAATCATTAAAAAGTTACACGATGCAGATTTCATGAAAGGTAATGTACCCCACCCTAAATTCATTTGGTTGACATTAGAACACCGACAAATCATTCATCTATACAATTCAGTACTAAGGGGTTATCTAAACTTTTACAATTTTGCGCATAACTATAGCAGGCTAGCGAGCGTATTGAGCTTCGTTACTAAACAATCCTGCGCTAAACTGCTAGCCGCTAAATACTCTTTAGACACTATGGCAAAAACACACGCAAAATTCGGGCCACAATTATCGATCACACTTAAAGATAGTAAAAATCCCAAAAATAGCAAAACATACAGAAACCCAACTATAAAACCACACTTAATTTCCTAATAAACGATAACCCGATAATAAAAGCCCTCTACGGGTCTGTATCCTTAGCCTCGCTCGATAACCTAAATTGTACACTATGTGAATCAGAATACAGGGTGGAGATGCATCACGTTAGACATATGAAAGACTTAAACCCTAAATTAGATATATTAGACAAGCTTATGGTGCGTAGACACAGAAAACAAATACCGTTATGCAGAGAATGCCACATGGCATATCACAGAAGAAGACCGTAAAGTACGAGTAATGTTTTTCATGGAGAGCCCTGTGATGTGAAAACATCCCGCCGGGTTCGGGAAAGGGGTAATACCTCCAGAGACAGCCATAAAAAAAAAAAAGGTAGTGTGTATCACGAGTACTTCGAAAAACCCCTAAAGATAGGGATCGTTTTTTTGATTGAAGTTTTTCACACCCTAAACAATAAATGTTCTGTCTGCGCTGGTAGTATTTACTCTAGTTCATTCTTTAATTAAAGGTGGTAGAAAAGGAGCTATATATGGTACAATCTTCACTGTAATATTAGCACTAATTTTCACCGGCTTTCAAGGATTGGAATATAGTGTTTCTTCCTTTACTTTAAGTGACAGTATTTATGGTTCTTGTTTCTTTTTTCGGTACTGGGTTCCATGGGTTTCACGTAATAATAGGAACTATTTTCCTGGCAGTAGGTCTCTGAAGAATAACATGTTACCACATAACAGATCATCACCACATTGGATATCCTAAAATTTTTATTTATTTATTTAACAATAGGCATAGCGGGCCGACGAAAAGTATATATTTTAAGTTAAATTGTTTGGCCTTTCTGGTTAAGGAGAATAGGTGGCAGGGTCCACGTGCAAACTTTAAAGTAGTAGTAAGCATACACAGTAGTGGGCTATTGCTAAAAAATAATTTATCGTATTGTTCTATAAGAGTATATGCTATTATTAAGCCTGGTAGTGCTAAATATATAAAGTACTATAATCAAGGTTTAAGATTAAATTGCTACAAAAGTGGTCGAGTTAGAAATTATTCTAGTAGTGCAGCAGGTCTTTTAAAACTAGATCCCTATTTTGTTACTGGTTTAAGTGAAGCTGAAGGTTGTTTTTCTATTGTTAAAAATCGTGATGCTAGAGCAAAATATGGAATGACCGTTTCCTTAAGATTTAAAATTACAATGTTAGTTAATGAGACAGTATTACTAAAAAAAGTTCAGGCTTTTTTTTGGGTAGGATTATAAATGTTGATGAAAATATGGTACTGTTGATTACCTTGTTCGGGATAAATTAAGTCTTAAAGTAATTAAAAATCATTTTATCAAATATCCTTTAAGAGGAGCTAAGTTTTTAGATTTTGAAGATTTTAAGCAAGCTTTAGAACTAATGGAACAAAACTTACATCGTACTGATTTTGGATTAAATTTATTAGTTAGCCTTTCATTGAATATGAATTCTTTACGTAAGGATTTCACTAAAATGCCACCTATTCATACTATGAAAATAGTTTAGAGTTTATACCTATGAATGGCCATTATATTACCGGATTTATAGCAGGAGATGGTTGTTTATTTTTAAAAACCAAATCTAATTTTGGATCTATGGGTATACAAATTTCTCAGCACACTAATAATAAAAATCTTTTGAGAGAAATCGTAGATTTTTTTAAATTGGGGGGGGGCCAAAATGTTTATAATCACGGTAAAGCTAAAAAATCTGTACAAATTACAATAGGAGGTAAAAAAAAATGATTTCTACTATCTAACCACTTTTCTATTTATTCACTACACGGATCAAAAACCTTACGTTTAACCAAAATGGCCGCAATAGCAAAAATAATACAAAGCGGAGAACATTTAAAGAGAGCTGGTAAAGTTGCATCTTGAAAACCAGAATACAAGGAAAGAATACTTAAGATTTGAAATCAGGATTACGAGGTGTAATTAGATATTTTTAGACTATATCATGATGTAATACGGCGATAATAATTTGCTTGGGTTTTGGTGCAATGCTCAAGCCGTTGCCCCTAAACGAATAAAAAATTAAAAACTCTTAGCACGGCTCTATTTTTCACCAAAAAAATGTGGCTCACCAAATAAGCATTCATGTATTAAAAGGTAAATAGCGCGGATTCTAAAGCTATTTTTTTATATATAGACCCGGGCTGCGAAGCTGCGAAGCTGCGAAGCTGCGAAGCTGCGAAGCTGCGAAGCTGCGAAGCCGCGAAGCTCCCGCCAATTAAAAAAGGCAAAGGCAATAAAAACCTGCGTATTTTTTTTTTTTTTTTCGGTTTTTATTTTTTATGCCTAAAAACCCCGCCGGCCCCATTTATAATTAATTTCCTAATTAATTATAAATTAGTTTTTTTATCTTTCCAGGGCCGGTGCGTATTTTTTTTTTCGTATTCCTAAGGCATATTTTCGTAGCCGCGGTTGAGTTCTCAACGGCAAATTTTGGTTGTTTTCGAGAAGGAAAATATGCGAAGCTCGGATATGCTGCTTGGCCCTATCCGCTAATGTTATTAAATAAAGAAAAAAATCATGTCCTTTTTATAACTTATATGTTAAAAAAAAAAAAGAGGCAAAATTTCAAGGAAAACTTTACAATATTATATGTCAAGGCTATAAGAAGCCATATATACTAAGACGATACAATTTTTATAAAAAATTTTATCGGCTCTAGTCGACATTTTTTTTCTTTTTAGTTTTTCTTTTTAGTAAACGAAAAACAATGAAAAAAAAAATAGAGCAGCATCATAATAATAGTTAACTTGAAGCGGTATAATTATCTATATAAAACCGTTCAACGACTAGAAGTAATTAATTTTAAATTTATACTTCACAGAATCCTCCTTTGAACTGAACTGAAATCTTATAAATACAAAGTTATTTATAGTTTTGTTTTTAGTGTTAAAAAAATGGTAAAAACAAAACTATAAAGGTCATTTAGACCTAGGTAAAGTCATCTGAAGACATAGTCTGAACCACATTGGCATATGTGGATAAAAAAAAACGACTTAACACAACTAGCTAGTGTTAAGTATAATTTTATGTAACAAATTGATGAATGTGGGATACTGTACTGACATTTTGTTGACGTAGTATGGTTATTTCTGTACGGGACCATGTACTATTGAGGGAGTTAAGAATAATACAAATAATAACACAAATCTAAACAATAATTATGTTTTACATAATAACATACTGAGATCTTATGACCGTAAAACTAGTCTATACAATAATAGGCAAAATATAAGAACTTTCCACACTAGCCTTTCTAAAAGGGTTGACGGTGAGTCTAATAATTTTTCTAATTCTAATTCTAATTCTAATTCTAATTCTAATTCTAATAACAATTCTAATTCTAATTCTAATAATAATTCTAATTCTAATAATAATTCTACATTTAATAACACGGCTAATTATAGTAGACAAGAGTGAGAAGAACGTCTTCATAGTGCACAGTTGTTTTCTCAAGAGATGGGATATACAGTAAATCCTAATCACCTTATATTCGGTGAGGAAGGTTATCTTACTTATCCTCCTTTTGAACAAGAGCTTGCAGCTGCTGACGCTGCAGCAGAAGATAATGAATCAGGATATGAATCTGAAACAAGTCAAACAGCTCCTAATGCACAATCATTACCAGCTAGTACAACTGCTCCAAATGCACAACCATTATTACCAGCTAGTCAAAGAGTTTATCCAGAAAATCCTAGTCCTGTATCTGATCTATATGGATACTCTGACGATGAATCATTTAAACCTGAATCAGATGATGAATCTAAACCAGAAAATGCGCCAGATCTAGAACCTAATCATAGTCCTGAACCTGATCTATATGGATGCTCTGACGATGAATCTAAACCAGCGCCAGATCTAGAACCAAATAAAAATGATAATAGTGAACCTTCTGCTGAAGGCGTATCTAGAGGAATAAAAAGAGAATTGAGTGAAATATCTTCATCTGAAGATAATGACAATAAACGACCAAGATTAGCAGAAGACGAAGATAAAAATAAACAAGAAAAAGTTGATACAAATATGGATGATAATAATTCTCTAGATGAAAATAATAAAGAGCAGCCAAATAAATATGACAATACAGATGAAAATAAAGAGCAGAATAAAGATGACGAAAGTACAGGTGAAAATAATGAAGAGGATACAACAAATAATGGTAGGCAAAGCCCGTTAGATTATGTACTTGAAAAACAACAGAGTGAAATGCCAGATATTTTTGAGTCCGACGGGGGCGAGTAAATAAATATACATAAATGGGTAGCCGCGGTCAACCAAAATAGGAAAAAATAATTTAAAATATATAAGTCTGTTTGTTGTGGTTGGGAGGGAGTTAAGAATAACACAAATAATAACACAAATCTATACAATAAATATGAAAAACATAATAAACTAGGATCTTATGTGAATGACCGTAAAACTAGTCTATACAATAATATGCAAAATATAAGAACTTTCCACACTAGCCTTCCTAAATTAACTGACCTAGACCTGATAGTAAAAAAATGTTAGTTAAAATTCTGGTATATCAAATTCTAATGATAAGAACTTCACAGGAAATAATTTCGATGCAGGAACTGGAAATATTAACAACTTTTCCGGTAGAGAGTGTTGCATCAGTTATGAGTGCTACAGGTAAAAAAAGAATCTCTAATTCAATGCCTGGATCTGGATTATTATCTGAATCAGGACCCAAGTCCAATCAAGCCAATAGGTCTTCAGGAAAATCCGGAAATGATGATGATAGTGGGTCAAAGCCTTAAAGTAGAGCCGAGTGGGTGGTTTATCTGAGTCAGGAAAGGAGGGATGGGCTTTAGTGACCCTTTGGATGGAAAGGGTCAAAGCCTTAAAGTAGAGCCTTAGGGTGGTTTATCTGAGTCAGGAAATGTGGGAGGGAGCTGATGGAAACAGGTCAGTAAATGCGTCTTACGCAGAACCTAATCAAAATGATAACAGTGGACCTAGAACAAGATCAAAAAAATTGGCTGAAAAAAATTATTATAAAGATAATAACAATCCAACCAAGAGAAGACGGTTTAAAAAATAAAGAAGAAAAAGTTGATCTAAATAAGAAAAAGATAATAATTCTTAATATGAAAATAATAAAGAGCAGGTTAATAAATATGAGAATACTTAATAAATATGACAATACATATGAAAAGAAAGAGCAGATTAAAGATGACATAACATATGAAAATAAAGAGCAGAATAAAGATGAGGCATATCTTTACAGATAAAAATAATGAACAGGATACAACAAATAATGATAGACGGCTATTTTTTGACGATCCGCCCATTAGTGCTCCAGCAGTGTTAAATGCTAATTTTTCGACATAGTCGAAAAATAAGGCTCTATCTACAGATATTGGTTACTAACACTAACACTAATACTAACACTAACACTCCCAGCCGCTCTCGTGAATAAATAAATATACATAAATTAAAAGTAAAACAAAAAGAGTTGAGGGGAGGGCTGCACTAAAATATTAGTCGCTATTTTTCTGTTGTTTTTATTTATAAATTTATAATTTGTTTTACTTTTTCTTTTCTAGTTTTTTTTAGTTGGGCTATTTTTGATTTTTTGCTAGTTTTTTTTTATTAATTTATAATTTTAATTAATTATAAATCATATAAAAAAAAACTGGTTTTTATTCTTACTATTTATATATGGATATATATATATAAATTAAAGAATAAAAACTAGCGGCTAGGCCATTTATAGTTTTTATTATTAATTTAGGGAGCGGGCACTAGGGCACCATTTTTTTTTAGTTTTAAAATATAAATAATAATAATAAAAACTGGTTTTTTTTTCTAATATTTATATTTTAAAGCTAAAAATATAAATTAATAAATAAAAACGGCTAGCTGTAGAGCCGCTCTACAACTGTAGAAAAAAAAAGTTAATAAGTAATTACTTAATTACTTATTAAGAATTCACTTTTTCTTTTATTAGTTAAAGAAATAAGCGGCTGGAATGGGATTCCTTGCAGCCGCTTCCGTAAGCGGCTGGTATAAAAACTATAAAAAACTAAAAACAAATATAGGTTAATGGTAGACTTACCGATTTCCACTCGGCCTGTGTCAGTTCAAATCTGACTATTTGTAAGGTAAAATAACATATCTTTACCTTTAGATTAGTTAATTTTCTAATTTTACTTAAAATTTTTAACTTTAATTATTGCGGCGCTAGGAGAGCAACTGGCTCGGAGCCGCTCTACTATTTTTATGTAGTTTATCTGCAAAAAAAAAAATCAACTTTAAAATTAGTCGAGCCTCCGCCGTAACTAGTTTTTATTTATAAATCCGTATATCAGGCTCTCTCCTTTGGTTTTTTTTGTATGTTTTCTTGGGTTTAGTAGTTTTTTTTATTAATTTATAATTTTAATTAATTATAAATCATATAAAAAAAAACTAGTTTATTCTTACTATTTATATATGGATATATATATATAAATTGAAGAATAAAAACTAGCTATCTACATTTTATCTAGTAATTACTAGATAAAAACTAGATTTTAGTTACTAAGCTAAATTATAAGATACCTATCTTATAATTAAAAGCTTAATAAACCAATTCCTAATTATGATATATAAATAAGTATTTATATATTTAATTAAAAAACTATTAATTATAATTTAATTAATTATAAATCATATAAAAAAAAACTAGTTTTATTCTTACTATTTATATATGGATATATATATATAAATTGAAGAATAAAAACTAGCGCTACGCGTAGCGCGTATAGCGCAGGCGTAATTTTATCTAGTTTAAAATTCTTAATTTCTTATTTACTAATTTTTAATAAGAAATCATAGAATTTTAAACAAGTTCTAAATTATTATTTATAAATCTATTCTATTATTTATAAATTTAATTCTAAAAACTAATAATTCTAGATAAAAACTAGTTTTTTTAGTTTACGGAGGCCGCCGCCTCCAGCTCGACTAATACCTATCTTATAGGGCTCAAGGCCCGCCTTGAGCCGTAAACCAATTTTTAATTATGATATATAAATAAGTATTTATATATTTAAGTTTTTTTATTATTAATAAAAAAAACTTAAATATATAATTTATCAACTTATAAAAAATTACTAATTATATATGGTAGCTAAAAAAACAAGAGCGGCTTAGGCTTAGGCTTAGCCTCCTTATTATTATATTTAGTGGGCAAAACTAAAAACTATACTAAACAAAAGAAAACCAAGGGCTATTTTTGGCTAAAATATGCCGAAAATTTGATGAAAAAAATTTTTCCGGAAAAGGTATAAAAACACAAATAAAAATTACGACCGCACAATGTTAATAAACTGTTTACACAACATTAGCCTATTTTGAGGTTTAGCTAAAATATTAGTGAATTATATGTTCTCTGTTAATGATTACCTAACGAGTGGCTATAAAATAGCCACTTTAAATGTCACTAATTATAATGGCATTATTGTTTGGAATTTCTGTAATAATTACCAAAAATTCTGTAAAATCTCTTATGTTTTTAATAGGATTGTTTGCATTTATTTCTATTTATTTAATATTATGTGGATTAACTTATATAGGGTTTTCTTATTTAATTGTAGTGCGCTTCTGTGCCATTCTTCGTTACGGGTCTCTTAGACCTAGGCAATACGTAAAACTGCCTCCAGCTTCGGACTTAAGTGAAGGGGAAAGCCCGACACCAAACAGAGCATGTCCGCTAGAAGGTGAGATTAGTTCTAATAGGGAAGAACGAGTTGCTCATCAAGCTGATTCTCTCATGGTTAAAACTACACTGTTTGAACCCCAGCCATCAGGCACCCCGCAAATAGGGTTACATCTTGCCCTTCATAGGATGTACGTCCCGTACTCGATTATGATACAATGAATCGAATATTACGTCGGCGGCGGCCAGGTGAAAACATTTCATTTTAAAGTGGTGAACGGGGAACCTAAAAGAGATACTAAAACGATTTGTGGAACTGGAGGATCGCCTAAGGATCGTAAGATCTATGGTGACAGAGGAATCATAGTACCTAATATCTCGACACCGACTAATCGTCAGGTAGCGGGTAATAAGGAAAGGATTCCAGTCAATTATATCCGTAAATTTTCAAGTACTGCTAGAAATTCTAGTACAGTCTCAACTGACGGTATGAGTAAATTACGGAAGATTTCGGAACTCTGTAGCCAAAACCCAGATTTTATAGTAAATAAAATTTATAATGTTATGTATGATAGAAATGTTTACGAGATAGCGTACAATAAACTTAAAAGTAAGCCCGGAAATATGACACCCGGAATCACACCCACCACCCTCCGATAGCATAATTGATAAAATGAAAGACAGCTCCTTCCAATTTTCCCCGGGTAGAAGAATAAATATCCCCAAAGCAAGTGGAGAAGGTACCAGACCTCTAACTATAGCACCTCCCAGAGACAAGATCGTACAAGAAGTGATGAAAATGATCCTCGAAAGCATCTTTGAACCAAGTTTTCTGGGGGGGAAAAGCTGCCACTCAGCTATGAGAGACTTGAAGATAAAATTCCAACTCTCCAAGTGGATTATAGAAGGGGATATTTCACAATCGTCTATTAACCACCACAAACTTATCAATATAATTTCCTCGCGGGTAAAAGATCATAGGTTCATTGAACTAATCTGAAAAGCCCTAAAGGCAGGCTACTTTGAATTCAAAGTTTATCAACATTCCCTCATTGGAACGCCTCAAGGTTCTATCATCAGCCCCGTGCTTAGTAACATTTACCTTCACGAATTGGATAAATTTGTATTAAAACTAGCCAAGGAATTCGATACTGGCTCAGCCCCATACAGAAGATTAGAAAACTTAAAGGCCAAAGCCCACACTAAAAAAGCAAGGCTACATAAATTACTTCTTTCCACTCCGTCCAAAACCGCCTTAGATGAAAAGTTCAAAAGGCTCTCTTATCTACGGTATGCGGACGACTGAGTCATAGGGGTCCGGGGATCCGCAGCTGATTGCAGGTCTATCCTTTATAAAGTATCAAAATTCCTAAAAGAAGAGCTTCTTTTGGAGGTTAGTAAATCCAAAACTAAAATAACAAATTTAAATAACGATCGAGCAATATTTCTGGGTTTTAATATTTCCAGGGCTAAACAGGACACCTTCGGTAGAAGAAAGAGAGGTGTAAAAATAAGAGATGTAAAAGGTCTCAGATTCGCGGCCCCAATCGAGAGATGCATTAAAAAACTATCGAATTCAGGTTTCATAAGAGGGGGCATACCTTGTCCCAAACTAATATGACAACCACTGTCTAAAGACGAAATTATTCTGCTATATAACTCGGTTTACCGGGGTATAATGCAGTACTATAGTTTCGTCAATAACAAGAATACTCTGTCAGCAAGAATGTACCTAATTCTGAAGTCTTCCTGTGCAAAGCTCCTAGCTTCAAAGTTTTCTCTTGGAACTCAGGCAGCGGTATTCAAGAAATATGGAAAATCTCTGAAAGGGTTCGATAAATACGCTTTCTCACATATCGATTTAGGGATATCTACATGGAACTTCAAAGGAGGAACCGATCCAATCCTTAAAGTTTTCGCAGGGGGTATCTCTAAAGCTAATCTTGACAACCTTAATTGTGCTAAATGTGGCTCCGACTACAGAGTAGAAATGCATCATATTAGAATGATGAAAGATCTTAATCCTAAGGTCAGTCTTATTGACCGTTTAATGATACAAAGAAGAAGGAAACAGATCCCCCTCTGCATAAGTTGTCACGTGAAAGTCCATACTAAGCCGAAACAAGGAGTTCGTAATCTAATGTAATTGATGGAAAGCCGTATGATAGGAAACTATCCCGTACGGTTTGGGAAAGGGGTATTATCATCAAATAGAACAGTCTAAAGGGGTGAGAATCACGAGCATTTAGGAGACAAGGGATAGCTAGAGTGTAAAACACTATACGAGCAATATTATATTGCAAGGCCGCTTTAGACTCCAAGGTGGTAGTACTCTAGTTCATTATATAGGTGCTGTGTCTATATTATTTTTATTTATACTAATGTTAATCAATATAAGAACAAGTGAATTACAAAGTAATAATTGAAATAGTATTCCTTTAGCTTTATTAATATCAGTATTATTAAATAATACATTCTTTCAATTATTACCTTACTACGCTATAATTAATAGCTATATTGATAAATTAACTAACGAGTTATTTGAATATAGTAATAAAATATATGATCTATTAGATAAAAATAAATCCCTATTTATTTATAGATTTGTATTAATAGGTAAAGAAATTGACTACTTTGAGCGTATTTTAGATTGAATATATAAAAGCAAATTAATAATTCTTAATACAAAGTACCCTAAAAATAAATTCAACCTTTACAGCGGGGAGTCGAAGTGACCGGACGGGATCGCGGACCGGCTGCAGCTAGAAGCCACCTCTATAAAAATATTACCTGAAGATATGTTTGAAAATTTAACTAATGTTTTTTATGTAACAAGTAATAACTGAGATAGTAATGTGGCAGAAACTAGTCATATATCTTCAATTGGTAATATATTATATACTTCTCATAATATATGATTATTTATAGCTAGTATCATCTTAATATTAGCAATGACAGGAGCCATAATAATAACTATAAAACAAGATACAGATAAACAATAAATATATTATAAGTAGCAGGAGGCTATTTCGTAGTTTTTATACCAGCAAGTTGCTATAGTTTTATGGTTTTACCTGTTTTTTATTATTAATTTATTTTATGTATATTAAAATAAATAATAATAATAAAAACCAGTTTTATATGATTTATTTTTTTTTGAATTATGTATAGTTTCTATAATTAAATTTATAAATATTAGATTAATTTATAAATAATAATTATATAAGCTAGTTTTACAATTTTAATTCTAAATTTCTAATTAAGTTAATTAGAAATCATAGAATTAAAAATTTATTTTATTATTATCATTTCTAATTAGTAGAGCTGTAATTAGAAATTTAACAACAAAAACTTTATTATATGTATATATAATAAAAAAGCTGCTGAGCTACTTAGACAGCAGGTTTTTTATTATATATATATAATAAAAAACTTTATATTATTTAATAGAAGATATCTATTAAATTAATAAATAAAAACTACATAATTATTAGTTTTTTTTAGTTTACTAAGCTAAATTATAAGATACCTATCTTATAATTAAAAGCTTAATAAACCAATTTCTAATTATGATATATAAATAAGTATTTATATATTTAATTAAAAAACTATTAATTATAATTACATTAATTATAAATAACATAAAAAAAAACAAGTTTTAATTCTATGATAAGTAATTAAGTAATTACTTATTAAGAATTCAAAACTAAAAAAAAAAATTAGTTTGGCTGTATCTTCAACAGCAGGAACAAAACATTCTTTTAATTTAGAAATATCTTAAAATTAAAAGGATACAGACAAAAACTTATAATTTAATATAAAAAATTATAAATTAATAGTTTTTTTAATTAAATATATAATTTAATAGAGCCGCCAAATTTTATTTCATAAAATTTTTTATAAAAAATTACTAATTATATACCAAAAAACTGGTTTACTTAGAAGCAAAAAAATTATTTAAGGCGCAGCTAGCAGCAATTTTTGTTTAGCCGTAACTAAAAAGCAGAGCCGGTTTTTTTTTATTATTATATAATAATAATAAAAAACCTTTTGTCTATTGGTTGGGCAGCTCTTTATAATTTTTATATATAAATTTCTAATTTGCTAGAGGGCTAAGCATATCGCCCCGCTCCGAAAATCAGTTTTAGCTAAATTCTAAATTTAGTAGAGCAACTTTAGCCAATAAAAACTACACAAAAGCCACAGTGCTGCAATCTAATAATAATAATATATATAATATATTTGTAATAAGAGTAATTAGTTCAATGGTAGAACGTTTGTTTTACACACAAAATATTAAAGGTTCGAGTCCTTTATTGCTCAAAAAATTCTAAATTATATAAATAAAAAATTGTTTTTAGGGATATAAGATTATATACAACTAGATATAAATCTATGTTAAAGATTCCTTAACTTAATCGGCAAAGTGTATTCTTGATAAGAATATTATCAGCGTTCAATTCGCTGAGGAATTAACCTAAGTATAATAAATGTAAAATAATCCATTAGAGAATTGGCCGAGAGGACTAAGGCGGTAAGTTTGAGTTTTATTAGGGATTTAAAGCCCACATCCGTTCGAATCGGATATTCTCTGAAAATGTGTATATCTTTTTATAAACCTGCGCTTATTTATTTATCTGTGCTTATAAAGCGATGACATAAGCAGTGCGCAGTACTAGTTTCGTATTTTTTTTTTCGTTTGATACCTTTATACTTATTTTTTATTGTTTGTTTTTCTTATATGGACATAAGAAAAACTTATATAACCGGCGCAATATTCTTTTACATTTCTTTATATATATATACGTTTTGGTATAAAATAGTAAATTTTTAATAATAACGGGTTGTGGCTGAGGGGTAAAGCGCTTTCTTTGGGAGAAAGATTTTCTATGTTCGACTCATAGCAACCCGAATAATTGTAACTAGTAGAACTAATATAAAAAATTCTTTTTTAAAGAGTAGGAATAGATATATAGTTACTACTTGTAATATATTAAGTATAAAAAGGAACTATTATGAAAAATAAAGCTATGTATCAAAGAGTATAATTATAATATATAAATGCATGATAATTATCCTAATATATTATAAACTCTAAGAGAAGTCTAATACTAAACGAAGTGAATTGAAATACCTTAGTAACTTTAGGAAAATAAATCAAAAGAGATTCTATGAATAATACGAGTGAAAGTAGAGTAGCTATATAGTAAAATGGTAAACAAAACTGTTTGAATTAAAGGGGAACCTTCCTCAAAGGCTAAATATGATAAATAAGCGATAGTGAATAGTACCGTGAGGGAATATCTAAAATAGTAGGTTTTATAAGCAGTTCAACATAAAGAACATACCTTTTGCATAATGGGTCACCAAGTTAACATTAGATGCGAGCATATGCGTAGTTAAACCGATTGTTAAAAAATAACAATGTAGTGTCTAAAGTTAGACCCGAAGCACGGTGATTTTACTACAGTCAGGAAAAGTGTCCGAACGGGTGATTGTTGCAAAAATCTCCGATGAACTGTGGTAGGTATAGTGAAAGACAATACTGACCGTGATAGCTGGTTAAGAATAAAGATGTAAGCAATTTTTAAATATAAATAGCCAGAATGTAGAAATGAACTTTCTGCAATAAATCATCAAATTGACGGAAAATTTCTAAAGCCATCTAGACCAAGCAAAAATGGTAACATATTTGTGGCACAGGTAATGACTCGTGGTAAGGTAAAACATAGATGGATATACGTAAGTATAATGAGAGATCCGCAGCCAAGCACCTCCTAGGGGGTGTGCAGTTCATCGACTAATTGTTGGTTGGCATATAGTTATATAATTATTTGCTTAAGATATAGTCAAACCTTATCCGAAAGGATACAAAATAATAAATATGTAATTAAAGCATATAGGTCCCGGGCACAGGCTACTCATCTATATTTTTCATATAAATAAGATATAAGCAAGAGCCGAGAGCCGAAAAATTTTTTTTAAAAAAAAAATTTTTCGGCTTTGGAGTGCCAGTGTCTTAACTAGTAGTCTACTATTTTAGTAAAGGGAGTAATTAGTTGTTTAAAGATATATATATATAATTTTTAATTGTAATGAAGACCAAAAAGATATTATACTACAGCCAGCAATTATATATAAAAACAGCGATTTAGATAAAATTTAAATATTAAATGATAATAGAAATAAAATAGGTATGGGTTAATAATATCAATGCTAAGATTTATGTAGGTAGTTCTATAAATTTAACGAATAGATTTTATAAATATTATAGTGTTAAGCACTTAACTATACGTAAAACACCTATCCACAATGCACTTTTAAAATACGGATATAGTAATTTTACTTTACTAATATTAGAATATGTTACTGATAAAAAACAAGTTATAAAAAGAGAACAATATTACTTAGATTTTTTAAAACCACAATATAACATATTAGAAAAAGCAAATTCTTTTCAAGGTTATAAACATAGAGAAAAAACTTTAAAGTTTTTTAGAGAAGGACGTATACTAGACGAGCAAGCTAGTGGGGAGAATATTAAGCCAAGAAATTAGAGATAAAATATCTACTAAACGAAAAGGTATAAAACTTTCAGTCGTGCAAGGATAAGGCTATAAGTCTTATAGGTGTAAAAGTGGATGTTATTAATAGTGAAACCAAGGAAAAATTATCTTTTGATAATTTAACAGGACATATAGGTGTAACTAGACCTGCTGTGGCTAAAGCTTTAAAAAGTGGGAGATTAATAAAAAATCTTTTCATCATTAAAGCAAAGTAGTGTTTATTATTTGCTAAATAGATGATAAAGTATTTATAGGTATACTTATTATTTAGGGAGAAGGGCTTCAGCTTAACCTTATTTAATTTCTTTAGAAGACTAAAGTTTTTTTGGTTTTTCTTTTCTTATCTAGTTTTTATATATTAATAAATAAAAACTAGTTTTTATCTAGTAATTACTAGATAAAAACGTAGCATAGCTAGTTTTTATTCTTCAATTTATATATATATATCCATATATAAATAGTAAGAATAAAAACCAGTTTTTTTTTATATGATTTATAATTAATTAAAATTATAAATTAATAGTTTTTTTAATTAAATATATAAATACTTATTTATATATCATAATTAAAAAAACTGGTTTACTAAGCTTTTAATTATAAGATAGGTATCTTATAATTTAGCTTAGTAAACTAAAAAAAAACTAGTTTTTATCTAGTAATTACTAGATAAAAACTACGCTGACGCTAGAGATAAGAAAAAAACTGAATAAAAATAAATAAGGTGATAGAAGTAGATTTGTTTCTGCGAAACCTATAAAAGTAGGAAATCTGAGTAATCCTCTTGCAGGTACAGGACTGTTATCATATACAAGACAAATAACGTACGTATATCGGCGTTATTCGTTTGTAATTTTCGGGGGGTTGTGGCGATTTTACCGATGTGTATACAGACTCGGAATGGCAAGATATGTCTCTGATTGTCAGACATAAAATGATAAGGTTGTATGTCAAAAGGGAAACAGCCCAGAACAAGAGTTAAGGTTCCTAAATTATTAGTTAAGTGAAATTAAAAGAGTTTTTTATTAAAGTCGACAAGAATATAGGCTTAGAATCAGCCAAAATTTAATGACCTCGTAATAGACCACTTGTTAAGTTATAGAAGCATTGAAAATTTAACGGATCTAAACAATATACCGAAACCTTGTCCATAATATATTATATTAATAATTAGTATAATTAAGTGGGGTAGCAGAACGTTGAGTAAAGAACAATTATTCTTTTTTAAAGATAATTATTGTGTTAAATTAATTTCCGTATGCAGCGCAGCACTTTAGGGAATTGCTAGAGGCTAGTGCCGGGGAAAAATTCTTTTGGTTTTTCCTAGAGTTGCTCTTAGTCCAGCGGCTCTAGTATAATTTATTATTAAAATTAATATTTTATAGATTATTTTAACACTATCGTAAACTCAAGTGAGAATGGTGACATTAGTAACTAAAAAGAAATAAATGAAAAGTTCCGCCTTAAGCTTATGGTTATATTAAGTAACAGCGGCCTCTAAGTTAATATAATCTAAAGGTTTTAACGATGAGAAAATCTTTTTTTACTAAGGACAACATCTTAGTTGAAGATGTGCTGGAAAATTAGTAATATGTTTGGTTTTTTTTACCCTAGGTAAAAAAGGACAAATTAGTAATATGTTTGGTTTTTTTTTTTTTGAGGTAAAAAAGGACAAATGAACAAATTAGTAATATGTTCAGTTTTTTTTTTGGTAAAAAAAGGCCAAATGAACAATAAACCGTACCTAGAATCTGAATCAAGTAAGCTAGTAGAGAATACGAAGGCGATTGAGCTAACAATCATAATAAAAGGGATTAGGCACCCATATTGTGAATAAAACCAAACTCCGGGGACACCCTAATAGCTCCTGATACCAAACTTATAGACGAAAGTCTTAAGCGGGCCAATTAGCTTTGGTGTAAGGTAACAAGTCAGGTAGATTTTAGCAATAAAAATGGGTTATCGCGGATCTAAGTCAGTATATTACTGTAAAAGAGCAACGAGTAGATGGTTTTCAATCTATAAATATGGAAAATTTATAATTGTAAGGTGTACTCTAGCCCCTAAGGAAACTTGGTGTTTGGATATATAAACATTTAATAAAAATAATCATAATTAAAGATAAGAATAATAATATTCTATTTTTGTTAGATTTTATTGTTTAGTCGCCGGCTGTTGTGTTGCTCAACCACTGCCTATTTTTTTTTTCGATAGCTATGCTAGTTTTTATGGCTAGCACCACTGCTAGTTTAAAATTCTTAATTTCTTATTTACTAATTTTTAATAAGAAATCATAGAATTTTAAACAAGTTTTTAGAATTATTATTTATAAATCTATTCTATTATTTATAAATTTAATTCTAAAAACTAGTAATTACTAGATAAAAACTAGTTTTTTTTGCCGCTCTCCGCTCTCTTAATTTATAATTTTAATTAATTATAAATAAGAGAAAAAAAAACAAGTTTTTATAATTTCTATTTATAATTTAAATCTAAAAAATTATAAATTTATTATAAAAACTAAACAATCACCTAAGGTCCATGATTTTATGGTAACAGGGCTAGCTGATATTATAAAACATGTCATACCGAGCAAAGAAAAAAGATTTTGATGATTTTGTGAAAGTTGCATATTTAATGGAATCTAAAGCTCATCTTAATAAAAAGGGTTTATACCAAATTCATTTAATTAAATCAGGAATGAATTCTAAACGCTATTAATATATCCAATAAACCACATTAGCCTAGTCCTAACTTTTCATACTAATTATTTATGTAAAAATAAATTAATAATGGGACAAAATTTGTGTAGCGAAAGGAACTCGGCAAATTGACTACACGTAACTTCGGAATAAGGGGGGCTCATTAGTCCTGGTTAATATCAGGTAAAAAGGAAGAAGCATAAAATAATGTTGTACGACTGTTTAATTAAAACACAGCACGTAGCCAAGATAAAAAAATCGTAGTATTATGTGTGAAATCTGCCCCTATGTCGGCTGTGGTTAACAAAGAAGCTGATTTAGTCTAAAGTAGGGACTAGATGAGGCGACGGAACCCCCGATAAATGGCGGCCTTAACGTGAGGGTCCTAAGGTAGCGAAATGCCTTGGCCGCTAAATACGGTCTTGCATGAATGGTTTAACGATACAACAGCTGTCTCTATGATTGACTCAGTGAAGTTGGAATAGCAGTGCAGATACTGCTTACCTCTAGATAGACGAGAAGACCCTATGCAGCTTTACTGTCACTAATTATGGATGATTGTGTTTCGCCCGCAGACTAGAAGGGAAATGATATATTGCCCCTGAAAAACCTTTGGCTTACCACAATTTGAGTGAAATTGGTTTTTAAACCACCCTAGTTTACCTTTATAATGAGGGGACCTTCAGGGAAGGAACAATTGCTAGGAGACAGTTTATGTGGGGCACAGACCCTGCAAAGAGTAAACAGGAGTGTCTAATGGAAATTATAAATTATCTTTTTTGTTTTCAATTTTAAGCTAGTTTAACTAAATTTAATCATCTGTTTTTTTTGGGATAACGATTAAAGATCTAATTATTAACTTTATGTTTATTTCTAATTTTGCGATTAAAAGGCATTCAGGATTAGGCTAATTTATTTGTATATATAAAAAAAATCGATAGTCCTGGTTATAAAAATAAATATTTGTATATATAAATAAATCGCCGTCCTGGTTAGAAAAGTAAATCTGTAATTATTTACCTATCGACCAGAATGATACATAAGAGGTAGGATTTTAACTATATTAACAATAGTTATATATTAAAATTTTAGAAATATTAGTTGAGGGCTAAGCATATCGCCCCGAAATATTTCTAAAATATACTGGCTATT
Organism: Ophiocordyceps camponoti-floridani; assembly: GCA_012980515.1. Lineage (NCBI taxonomy): Eukaryota > Fungi > Ascomycota > Sordariomycetes > Hypocreales > Ophiocordycipitaceae > Ophiocordyceps > Ophiocordyceps camponoti-floridani. Next base: position 41,646 of record CM022976.1, read on the forward strand.
AATTTTTTGTTAATGGTTATGATTTTAATGTACGCAAGCTCAACGGCTAAATCTTGCCTTACTGTTTGATTGTCTACAAATCTTACAGTTGCGTAAGCAGGGCATAGGATCACGTGATACCTAAAGGGAAGATCTAGGATTTTTGGAAAAGCTACGCTAGGGATGTTTGTCCTTTAATATTTTATTTAATAGTTCATGGTTATAATTTTTTTTTAATTTCATTTCTTTATTGCTTTGGGTTTTACTTGTTTGTTTGTTGGGCCGCATTTTTTTTTATTATTTCATAATTATGAAAAAAAATACATTTTCATAAAATTTTAATTTTAAAAAAACCGAATAGCTAACAAAAGTAAAACAATAAAAATAAAATAATTAATATATATTGGGTAAATTTTAAGAATTACTAAAGGGCCCTATTAGGACGCTTAGTAAACTTGAAGCGAAGTTTATTTTAGCATTTTGTAGTTTTTTTAGTTTTCTTTCCGGCTCCCTTTGTTTTTCTTATTCTATTATATAGTTTTTAGTTTTTTTTATTAATTTATAATTAAATAAAATTATAAATTAATAAAGTTTTATTATTATAAATTAATAGTTTTTTAAATTTTCTGTATAAAGATAGACATATCTTTATATAATTTTATACCAATTTATAAATACTTATTTATAAATGATAAATGGAAAACTAGTTTTTTATTCTATGATAAGTAATTAAGTAATTACTTATTAAGAAAAAAACTATAAAATCTAAGCTTAAATATATAAATACTTATTTATATATCATAATTAAAAAACTAGTTTACTAAGCTTTTAATTATAAGATAGGTATCTTATAATTTAGCTTAGTAAACTAAAAAAAACTAGATTTTATCTAGTAATTACTAGATAAAAACGTAGCATAACTAATTTTATCCTTCAATTTATATATATATGTCCATATATAAATGGTAAGGATAAAAACCAGTTTTATATGATTTATAATTAATTAAAATTATAAATTAATAGTTTTTTAATTAAATATATAAATACTTATTTATATATCATAATTAAAAAACTAGTTTACTAAGCTTTTAATTATAAGATAGGTATCTTATAATTTAGCTTAATAAACTAAAAAAAACTAGATTTTATCTAGTAATTACTAGATAAAAACATGTATAACTAATTTTATTCTTCAATTTATATATATATATCCATATATAAATGGTAAGAATAAAAACCAGTTTTTTTTTATATGATTTATAATTAATTAAAATTATAAATTAATAGTTTTTTTAATTAAATATATAAATACTTATTTATATATCATAATTAAAAAAACTGGTTTACTAAGCTTTTAATTATAAGATAGGTATCTTATAATTTAGCTTAATAAACTAAAAAAAACTAGATTTTATCTAGTAATTACTAGATAAAAACTACGCTAGAGAGCCGCTAGTTTTATCCTTCAATTTATATATATATGTCCATATATAAATGGTAAGGATAAAAACCAATTTTATATGATTTATAATTAATTAAAATTATAAATTAATAGTTTTTTAATTAAATATATAAATACTTATTTATATATCATAATTAAAAAACTAGTTTACTAAGCTTTTAATTATAAGATAGGTATCTTATAATTTAGCTTAATAAACTAAAAAAAACTAGATTTTATCTAGTAATTACTAGATAAAAACTACGCTAACATAGAAAGAAAAAATTAATTATAGATAGTATAATAAAAATTACATAAGATCATAGAAAATAAAACTAAAAAAAACAAGTTTTTTCTGTTATTTATTTTTGTAGAAAAAAATTTTATTTCATAAAATTTTTTACGGAAATTAGTTTTTATTTGTAGTTTAAAATCCTTAATTTCTTACGGAAAATTTATTTCATAAAAAAAAATTTTACGGCTCTAGCTCTAGCTCTACCGTAAGATTTTTTTTTCTATATAGACCTCTGGGAGCCGGCCGGGGCCGGGAAATCATAGGATTTTAAACCAGTTTTTATATTTTGTAGTTATTAAATATAAAAAGGGTTGAGTTGAGCTCTGTACAAAAAAACTTATAAATTTGACAAGATTTATAAATTAAGAAAAAAAACTATAAAATAAAAACGTTCAACGGCTATAAGGTGAGTATTATGCAAATTAACAATAATCCTTTTAATACCATCCAACATTCTTATTATGTATATATATTAGAAAAAAAGATAAAATAAATATATAGGCGCACAATACAATGATTAATAAAATGGTCCTTTTTAATAATAACTTGAACAACAACTCCAAGACAATTGTTTTAAGAAAAAAATTAAATTATCCAGGAGTACCTAAATATTTACCTTCTTTTTCTAAAGAATGGAAAAATATAATTTATTCTTATAATAAAAATAATTTAAAAAATATACCAGTTAATTGTCTTAATATTAATAAATTAATTCAAAGCTATTTTAATTTATATTTCAAATCTAAGTATATAGGTTCTACTAAAGTATCTAAGTATATAGCTCCTAGTAAATGATTAGATATAGTTAATCCGAGACGAATATTACTAAGAAGGATATATGTAAGTAATGCGGAAATTAAACACACAAACGATAAAGCAATAATTACTTTATATACTGTAAACAGAGAAAAAAACAAATTAAGCAAAAAATTTCATATATTAAGTAATAAGGTTAGTATTTTTTATAATAAAACGTTTTTTTTACGATATAATAAGTTTATAAAAGAATAAATAAAAAAATAAGGCGTCAGCTATTGCTTTACCAGGAAAAAGTTATTGCTTCGCTTGAGCCTTTAGTTGCTGTTGGTCCGGGTACCAATAAATCGGTAAAAAAATTTAGCGGTAATTTGTTCCCTTCTCCTAATTATTTTTTTTTAGGGGAGACCACTCATAAATTAAAAAAATTAAAAAATATATTATTACTAATATTAAAATATTACTACTTTCATCAGATTTTAAATCAAATTATTAGTGCGCGTGGAAAAAAATATTTAAGCAAATTAAGAAAATATGACTTAATGTATTCTTTAGATCAATATAAATTTAATAAAAAAAATTATTACCTATTCTAAGTAAGATTTTGGAGAAAATATTAAAAAGAAAATAGAATATAATATAATAAACCTTAAATATATTACCTACAATACAGATCTTTTTACTAAAGCTTTAGCTTTAAAACTTCAGGGAAATAGGGAAAAGGGTTATAAAAAATATTTATCTCAAATATTAGGTATAGCTCCTTTACCTGTAGCAAGAGATATAATACCAAAATATAATAGAACTAAAGGTAATAACGTAGATTTATATTTCTCTAAATATAGTGATTTGAAAATAATTTCTAACTTAAATAATAATAATAATAATAATAATAATAATAATAATAATAATAATAATAATAATAATAATCTAGATATATTATTAGGTGATTCTTCTAATACTGAAAAAGTACATAATACTATATTCAAATCTATAGGCTATAAAAAATTTGGAGGTATAAGAATAGTAGTGAAAGGTAGATTAACTAATCGCTTTAGATCGGATCAATCCGATCGTACAGTATTATCTAAAGGAGGGTTAAAGAATAAAGATTCATCAATTAAAGGTTTAAGTTCAGTTGTATTTAGAGGAAAGTTTAACTCTAATGTATCATATTCATTAACTACGTCAAAACGTAGTGCAGGAGCATTTTCAGTTAAAGGGTGAATTTCTGGTAAATAAGGGTGGACCATAGGCTTTCCTAGCCTTTAGTTTTTTATTTCTTTTTTCTCTTTTTAATTTCTTATTGAAGGTATGTCTTGTCGAATAGTGCAGCTCTATTTTTATGACTACTACACAAGTTTTTTAGTTTTTTTTTTTTCGTTGAGCGGCTCTCAGTGTGAAACACAAAAAAATAGAGCGGCTCTGCAGAGCCGCTCTCTTAATTTATAATTTTTTTTAAGTTAAAATTTAAGTTTAGGTTCAAAAAACCAATTTATTTATTTTATATAAAATAAATAAATTACAAAACTATTATTTTTAAGTATTCGGCTCCTTTTGCTTTTTATTTTGTTATATAATAAAATAAAAAGTACTAAAATATAAATTAATAGTTTTTTAAATTTTCTTATAAAGATAGACATATCTTTATATAGTTTTATAATTAAATTTATAAATACTTATTTATAAATGATAATTATAAAAACTAGTTTTATTCTATGATAAGTAATTAAGTAATTACTTATTAAGAAAAAAACTAGAAAATCATCCAGGTATTTAGAAATATATAAATACTTATTTATATATCATAATTAAAAAAACTAGTTTACTAAGCTTTTAATTATAAGATAGGTATCTTATAATTTAGCTTAGTAAACTAAAAAAACTAGATTTTATCTAGTAATTACTAGATAAAAACGTAGCATAACTAATTTTATCCTTCAATTTATATATATATGTCCATATATAAATGGTAAGGATAAAAACCAGTTTTATATGATTTATAATTAATTAAAATTATAAATTAATAGTTTTTTAATTAAATATATAAATACTTATTTATATATCATAATTAAAAAACTAGTTTACTAAGCTTTTAATTATAAGATAGGTATCTTATAATTTAGCTTAATAAACTAAAAAAAACTAGATTTTATCTAGTAATTACTAGATAAAAACGTAGCATAACTAATTTTATCCTTCAATTTATATATATATGTCCATATATAAATAGTAAGGATAAAAACCAGTTTTTTTTTATATGATTTATAATTAATTAAAATTATAAATTAATAGTTTTTTTAATTAAATATATAAATACTTATTTATATATCATAATTAAAAAAACTGGTTTACTAAGCTTTTAATTATAAGATAGGTATCTTATAATTTAGCTTAGTAAACTAAAAAAAAACTAGTTTTTATCTAGTAATTACTAGATAAAAACTACGCTGTAGAGCGTAGAGCCACGCTAGTTTTATTCTTCAATTTATATATATATATCCATATATAAATAGTAAGAATAAAAACCAGTTTTTTTTTATATGATTTATAATTAATTAAAATTATAAATTAATAGTTTTTTTAATTAAATATATAAATACTTATTTATATATCATAATTAAAAAAACTGGTTTACTAAGCTTTTAATTATAAGATAGGTATCTTATAATTTAGCTTAGTAAACTAAAAAAAAACTAGTTTTTATCTAGTAATTACTAGATAAAAACTACGCTAACATAGAAAGAAATAAAAATTACTAAAAAATTAGGGTGAAAAACTTAGTGACATAATGGGCAGGGCTATTCCTAGGGCAGCCGCATAAGCTTGCAGCCCGTCAAATTTTAGTAGTGCAACTAACTCAAGAACGGCTTTATTTATAAATAAAAACTATAAAAGGAAAACATTTTTAAGATATTATAAATTATATACAAAAAAAGGTGCAAGGGGGCCGGTGCAGGGTACGAAGGTACATTTTAGTAGTAGCCGCCTATTACTCTAATTATAAAAGGTAGAGCTAATATTAAAACATAAAACTGAAAGTAAAAAAAAAGGTTAGTGTATAAAAAAAACAGGAAAAATTTCTAAAAAACTAGAAAATCGTCCGTCCCGCCCTCTGGCAGCTCAGCAGCTTTTTTATTATATATACATATAATAAAAAAGTTTTTTTTTTATTATTAATAAAAAAAAAACTTAAATATATAAATACTTATTTATATATCATAATTAAAAAAACTAGTTTACTAACCTTTTATTTATAGTTTTATTATTAATTTATATTTTTATAATTAAAATATAAATAATAATAATAAAAACTAGTTTTACTTTTTATTATTATATAATAATAAAAAAACTTTGTAATATTATATTTTAATTTTCAAAATATAAATTAAGAAAGTTTTGATGAGAACACAGTTCTCATCTTCTAGTTTTTGTTGTTAAATTTCTAATTACAGCTCTACTAATTAGAAATGATAACAACAAAAACAAATTTTTAATTCTATGATTTCTAATTAACTTAATTAGAAATTTAGAATTAAAAATTGGAAAAACTAAGATAGGTATCTTATAAATTAGTTAGGTAAACTAAAAAAAACTAATATATCCTTGTTTTTTTATTTATATAGACATATATAAATAAAAAAACTAAAGAATATTAATAAAACAAAACTTTTTTATTATATGTATATATAATAAAAAAGCTGCTGAGCTGCCAGAGGATCATTTATAAATAAGTATTTATAAATTTAATTATAAAAACTATAAAATAAATATAAAAGATATGAAAACCTTAAATATATATATATAATAATAATGAAGACATAGTCTGAACCATTTTTAAATAAATGGAAATATTGTAATATGATAACAAATAGAACAGGCTAATTTGCGCAAGAGTGCACAAATTGAGTGCGCGGTTTGGCACCTCGATGTCGGCTTAACTTATCCTCATGGATGCAAGAGCTATGTAGGGTGCGACTGTTCGTCGATTAAAAAGTTACACGAGCTGGGTTAAATATTTAGCTCAGAAATTATTAGTAGGGTGATCCACTAATATATCAAAAAATCGGTAAAATTTTAAGAAATACTAACTAGGATTAGTTAACTTGAAGCGGACTTTATATCAATAATATAAAAACGTTCAACGGCTATAAGGTGAGCGAAGCGGGGCTTCGCCCCAGCAATAATCCTTTTAATAAACCCCCGACATATAAGAATAATTATAGTGCAGAAAAAAAGATAAAATAATATATTATTAAATTATATATGAATAGAACAACAATAATAAGATATTTAAATTCAGGCGTCCTTTTTTCCTTACCTTTGGTTTTTCTTATTTCATATAAGGATATATGGAAAAGAAAAACAGGAAAAAAACGGACGATTTTCTATCTGTAGATATGTCTATCTACAGACAGAAAATTTATGAAAAGTAAATCGCTATCTGTTAAAGATAAAAATATAAGGATTACAAATGAACTACCGATATATTTAAGTGATGTAATGATAGGATTATTATTAAGTGATGGTTCTTTAGTTTTTATTATTAATTTATAATTTCCATTAATTATAAATAATAATAATAAAAACTTATTTTTTTATATTTTCTCTTGTTTAGTATATCCTCATACTAAACAAAGAAAATAAAGGATGATTATAATTATTGTAAATTATAAATTAATAGTTTTTTAAATTTTCTTATAAAGATAGACATATCTTTATATAGTTTTATAATTAAATTTATAAATACTTATTTATAAATGATAATTATAAAAATTAGTTTTATTCTATGATAAGTAATTAAGTAATTACTTATTAAGAAAAAAAACTAGAAAATCATCCTAAAGGTATTTAGAAATATATAAATACTTATTTATATATCATAATTAAAAAAACTAGTTTACGAAGCTATTATTTATAGTTTTGATTATTAATTTATATTTTTATAATTAAAATATAAATAATAATAATAAAAACTAGTTTTGCTTTTTTATTATTATATAATAATAAAAAAACTTTCTAATATTTATATTTTAATTTTCAAAATATAAATAATAATAATAAAAACTAGTTTTTGCTTTTTTATTATTATATAATAATAAAAAAACTTTCTAATATTTATATTTTAATTTTCAAAAATATAAATAATAATAATAAAAACTGGTTTTTCCAATTTTTAAATCTAAATTTCTAATTAAGTTAATTAGAAATCATAGAATTAAAAATTTGTTTTTGTTGTTATCATTTCTAATTAGTAGAGCTGTAATTAGAAATTTAACAACAAAAACTTTTTTATTATATGTATATATAATAAAAAAGCTGCTGAGCTGCTTAGCAGCAGGTTTTTTTATTATTATATAATAATAAAAAAACTTTCTTAATTTTCAAAAATATAAATTAAGAAAGAAAAACTAAGATAGGTATTTGTCGAGCCGTAAGGAAACTAAAAAAAAACTAGGAATAATCAGTATATTATTACGATTAGTAAAAGTGAACTCTCAAAAGTAAATAATCTCTTAAAAGATCATATGCATCCTTCTATGTTCTATAAAATAGACTTAGAAAATAAAAGTTATCATAATTTCGAATATGATGATAAAATATATTCATTTGGTGCATCAGCTGTTTCTTATAAAGATATATTAGATCAATATAATAAATAATAAGGTTATAACTAAATCCCTCCAGCCAACTATAATTTAATTATATGAAGACATAGTCTGAACCATTTTTAATAAAATGGAATTTTAAAAGCAAGCGCCTATTATTTTATTAATAATAGGCGCTTTTAAAAGATAACAAATAGTAAATACGTCGTGAGACAGTATGGTTTCTATCTTCTAGGGGAATAAGAATAAAATAAGATTAAACTTTGGTACGAAAGGAACAAGAGCAGTTTTTCTTCTATGTCTAATGATAAGGTTTGCTAACCTATGGTATACCTGTTGTTTATGTGCCCAAATATTAAATATATACACTTATATATCTGTATTATTATACAGGGATGTTTCATTGACTAAGATAATATATAGCATAAGCACGGCAGGATAGCTAAGTTAGTCAAGATAAGAGCTGAAAGCTTAGAGGCACGAAGCTTATCTTAAGATAATTCTTAAATATACGTAATATACTATTACGAAATTTATAGGCTTTGTCTGTAAGGGCCTGGGGGTTTTTATGAATAAAGTACTAATTTAATAATTCACTATGTACAAATATATCTAAAAACCAAAAAGGAGGGAGAGTTGCTCAACCAAAACTTGTTATTAGTGCGGGCCCTGCGGCTTGGCTAACCTAGCTATCCGTAATTATAGATTTAAGAAAAAACTACCGGCGGCTCTATCGAGGCTCGACCAAATAAAACTTATTTATTTTCCATAAATATATATTTATATTTTAGCCATTTTTTGGAAGCCAAAGAAAAAAAGTAAATTAGTCGCCAATAAACCTTTATATAATAAAAAACAAGTTTTCTTTTCTAAGATTTCTAGCTATGCTACGTTTTTATCTAGTAATTACTAGATAAAAACTAGTTTTTTTTTAGTTTACTAAGCTAAATTATAAGATACCTATCTTATAATTAAAAGCTTAATAAACCAGTTCTAATTATGATATATAAATAAGTATTTATATATTTAATTAAAAAACTATTAATTATAATTTAATTAATTATAAATCATATAAAAAAAAACTAGTTTTATTCTTACTATTTATATATGGATATATATATAAATTGAAGAATAAAAACTAGCGTAGCTCTACAGCGTAGTTTTATCTAGTAATTACTAGATAAAAACTAGTTTTACAGTTTACTAACCTTTTATTTATAGTTTTATTATTAATTTATATTTTTTATAATTAAAATATAAATAATAATAATAAAAACTAGTTTTGCAGGTTTTTATTATTATATAATAATAAAAAAACTTTCTAATATTTATATTTTAATTTTCAAAATATAAATTAAGAAAGTTTTGATGAGAACACAATTCTCATCTTCTAGTTTATTGTTAAATTTCTAATTACAGCTCTACTAATTAGAAATGATAACAACAAAAACAAATTTTTAATTCTATGATTTCTAATTAACTTAATTAGAAATTTAGAATTAAAAATTGGAAAAACTAAGATAGGTATCTTCTAAATTAGTTAGTAAACTAAAAAAAACTAGACCTATAAAAAAATTAAAAACTGCAGCAATTTATAATTAATTAGTAGAGCGGCTCTACGAAATTGCTGCAGCTTACGGTAGAGCCGTATTTTTTTTCTGCTTTTGGCAGCTCAGCAGCTTTTTTATTATATATACATATAATAAAAAAGTTTTTATATTTTTAATATTAAAAAATAAAAACTGAAAAAAATACGGCTCTACCGTAATAAATTAAGAAAAAAACTCTCGAAAAATAGGCGTATATAGAGCCTTATTTTTCGACTATGTAAAAAAAATTAGCGGCTCAATAAAAGCAGAAAAAATACGGCTCTACCGTAATAAATTAATAATTTTAAACTAGAAAAAAACTAAGCATATGTCGCTAGGGCTCCAAACTAACAAAAAAACGATAAAAAAAAATGAAAAAAACTAGGGAAGAAAAATTAATAAATTACTTATTATTTAGGTTTATTTAGCTCTACTAAAGTAACTAATAATAAATTTAGATAAAAAGTGTTCTGCTTATGCATTCGAAAAAAAAAATAGAGAGAGCCGAGCCACTGAGTTATCTTTATCTCAATAATTATAAATAAGTCACATGCAGCAGCTTGGTTAGCATAAAAGTAATGCAATTGTTTTGTAATCAATAGAAGCAAGAGCGTTACTTGCACTAAGTAAAAAAGTCTGAGAGTAAGACCTTTTAATTAAACATAAAATAAATAAAAATAGGATTAGTCGTCAAAAGGGTAAGACACAGCACTTTCACTGCTGAAACGCAGGTTCGAATCCCGCCTAGTCTAAAGCGGTGTAGTGTAACAGTAACATATACGGCTCATGTCCGTAAGATACAGGGTGCAAATCCCTTCGCCGCATATAAAAGGGTTATAGCTTAATAGGTAAAGCCTACTGCTCATAACAGTATTTATATGTGTTCAAGTCACTTTAGCCCTAATAATTATATATGTTTCCTATGGTTTAGAGCAGTGCTGCTAGCTATAAATTTATACCATATAGCCATCGGCAGAAAAAAAGGATACGACACTCGGTGCCCGACTCCCTTAGCTTTTTCTTTTTTTTTAGTTTTTCCTTAGTTTTTAGTAGTGCAACTCAACAGCTGCTCTTAATAAGTAATTACTTATCTAGAGCTCTCTTTTTTTTTTTATTATATTATTTCTTTGGCATTATGGTTTTTAGGGCGAATATGTCTTATTATTTAATTTTTTTAGGTTTTTTTTTTCTTAATTTATAATTATAGTAGAGTGGTAGAGTAGTTTTATCTAGTAATTACTAGATAAAAACGTAGCATAGCTAGTTTTCAGTCAATTTATATATATATATCCATATATAAATGGTAAGGATAAAAACCAGTTTTTTTATATGATTTATAATTAATTAAAATTATAAATTAATAGTTTTTAAATTTTCTTATAAAGATAGACATATCTTTATATAGTTTTATAATTAAATTTATAAATACTTATTTATAAATGATAATTATAAAAACTAGTTTTATTCTATGATAAGTAATTAAGTAATTACTTATTAAGAAAAAAAACTAGAAAATCATCCTAGCCCTCTAGCAGCTCAGCAGCTTTTTATTATATATACATATAATAAAAAAGTTTTTTATTATTAATAAAAAAAAACTTAAATATATAAATACTTATTTATATATCATAATTAAAAAAACTAGTTTACTAACCTTTTATTTATAGTTTTATTATTAATTTATATTTTTTATAATTAAAATATAAATAATAATAATAAAAACTAGTTTTACTTTTTATTATTATATAATAATAAAAAAACTTTCTAATATTATATTTTAATTTTCAAAATATAAATTAAGAAAGTTTTGATGAGAACACAGTTCTCATCTTCTAGTTTATTGTTAAATTTCTAATTACAGCTCTACTAATTAGAAATGATAACAACAAAAACAAATTTTTAATTCTATGATTTCTAATTAACTTAATTAGAAATTTAGAATTAAAAATTGGAAAAACTAAGATAGGTATCTTCTAAATTAGCTTCGTAAACTAAAAAAAAACTAGTTTTTATCTAGTAATTACTAGATAAAAACTACGCTGGGGAGAGCCGCTAGTTTTTATTCTTTAATTTATATATATATATCCATATATAAATGGTAAGAATAAAAACCAGTTTTTTTTTATATGATTTATAATTAATTAAAATTATAAATTAATAAAAAAAAACTAGCCAAGATATGGAAATTATAAATTAAGAAAAAACTAAATAAAAAAAAACTTCTAATTAAGTAATTATAAATTTAACAATAATAACTAGATAAGAAAATAAAAAGTACGAAAAATCAGCAGTAGGCTGTATATATAAATTATTATTAAATATCTTAAGGATACTACTACAGCTGAGGCTCTAGACCTCTAACCTAATATAAATAAAAAAAAAAATTGATAAAAAACGTCACGCACGGCTCAACCCCAAAGTTTAGAGCTGTTTAGTTAGCACATAAAAAATATAAGGGCTTAAAAAATTGATGAAATAAAAATTTTGTTGAGCCGCTCCGGGTAAGCCGTTAATTACCACTGTAAATTTAGCAACTGAACCATATAAACCTGAGTGCTGGAATGGTAGACAGAGAAAACTTAAGCTTTTCTGAGTATTCCTCGTGAGTGTTCGAGTCACTCCTCAGGTAATGATAAGTAATACTTATTTAATTCTTTTATCATAGGTAGCTTTTTATTTATTTTTAATTTATTATTTTTAATTATGAGGGCGGCACTAGCCACTAGCCACTATTTTTTTTTCATTTAAAAAAAAAACCAGTTTTTATCTTTGTTTTATCCCAGCCCTGCAGCTGCTGAGCTGCCACAGGATCATTTATATATGAGTATATATAAATTTAAAGATAAAAACTAGCGGCTCGCCCCTGCTAGTTTTGTTTTCTTATTAATAAGAAAACAAAACTTATTTAGTATAAAGCCATGCTAATATAAGAAAACGGTTGAGTTGAGCCCAAAAACAAAAGAAAAAAATAGCCTTTAAAAATTTTTAAATAAAAAATTAGTAAGACCGGCTAAGGCTAAGGCGAATTTATGAAAAACTAGAGCAGAGCTGCCACAATAATAAGGCTAAGGCTAGGCCGCTCTACTAAAAAAAAAATCTCAATATTAATAAATAAATTGATATTATTCTTCAAGAATGTGCAGTTAAAAAGAAAAACTTTAAAAGGGGATATATTATAACAGGTAGAAGGGTTGTATTGCGATCATCATGTCCAAGTTCGAGTCTTGGTATCTCCAATAAGCCTGTGAAGCTCAACAGGTAGAGCAGAACGTTGAAGTTGTTTTGGTTGTAAGTTCGAGTCTTACCATAGGCAAAAAGGGACATTAGTATAAAGGCGAAAAGGTATGACATTTAATCAGCAAGATCTAGGTCGAATCCTGGTATCTCCAATAAGCCTGTGAAGCTCAACAGGTAGAGCAGAACGTTGAAGTTGTTTTGGTTGTAAGTTCGAGTCTTACCATAGGCAAAAAGGGACTTTAGTATAATGGTGAATACGTATGACTTTTAATCAGCAAAATGTAGGTTCGAATCCTACTGGTCCCAAAAGTAAGGCCATCATTAGCTATTTAGTTTTTTTTTTATTAATCGATATATTAGTTAATATAAGTATTTTAGGACGATATGCTTAGCCTCTACCAGCGCAATAAAATATGCAGTAGGTATCCTTTTTTAATTTATTTATTTTGTATATATATAAAACCACGGCTCTACTCGAGCCTATTTTTTTTTTTTCTTCTTTAGTTTTAGTTTCCTTTAGGCGGCTCTATCGAGGCTCGACTAATACCTATCTGAGTTTTTCCAATTTTTAATTCTAAATTTCTAATTAAGTTAATTAGAAATCATAGAATTAAAATTTATTTTATTGTTATCATTTCTAATTAGTAGAGCTGTAATTAGAAATTTAACAACAAAAACCAGAAGATAAAGAACTATGTTCTCATCAAAACTTACTTAATTTATATTTTGAAAATTAAAATATAAATATTAGAAAATTTTTATTATTATATAATAATAAAAAAACCTGCTGCTAAGCAGCTCAGCAACTTTTATTATATATACATATAATAAAAAAGTTTTGTTATTAAATTTCTAATTACAGCTCTACTAATTAGAAATGATAACAACAAAAACAAATTCTAATTCTATGATTTCTAATTAACTTAATTAGAAATTTAGATTTAAAAATTGGAAAACCAATTTTATTATTATTATTTATATTTTAATTCTAAAAATATAAATTAATAATAAAAACTATAAATAAAAGGATTATGGGGGATAAGCTAAGCCCGGCTCAGCTTCGCCCCTATTTTTAATTATGATATATAATTAGTAATTTTTTATAATTATATATTTAATTAAAAAAACTACTGCGTCCTGCGTCCAGCGTCCTGCGTCTCGATCTTTTGGTTTTTTTTATTAGTAGTTTTTTTTAGTTTACTAACTAATTTATAAGATACCTATCTTAGTTTTTCTTTATTTATATTTTAATTTTCAAAAATATAAATTAACAAAGTTTTTGATGAGAACACAGTTCTCATCAAAAACCTGCTGTTGCTGGCAGCTCAGCAGCTTTTTTATTATATATACATATAATAAAAAAGTTTTTGTTGTTAAATTTCTAATTACAGCTCTACTAATTAGAAATGATAACAACAAAAACAAATTTTTAATTCTATGATTTCTAATTAACTTAATTAGAAATTTAGAATTAAAAATTGGAAAAACTAAGATAGGTATCTAGGTTCGTAAACTAACTAAAAACTAAAAAAACTGATTTTTGGGCGCAGCTCCATTTATAATTAATAAAAATTATAAATTGGAATAAAAATTACCAGGATCATTTATAAATAAGTAATTATAAATTGGAATAAAAACTATAAAGCCATACTAATATAAGAAAACGGCTAGCTTTACTACAAAATATAGAGAAAGAAAAAAACAAAAGTCGATGATAAAAAAAAAAAATGAAAAAATATAGCCGAGCTTAGGGCTTAGAGCAACAAGCAAAAATAGGGTGAAATAAAATTTGTTAGGGCTGGGGCTGGGGCTGGGGCTGGGGCTGGTTATTTTTCTACTATTGTTTGCTAAAAAAAATTTTTAAATAATAGGGGCCTATAATTTGATTATTTATAATAAAAGCCAAAAAATTGTGATATAATTTTTTGTTAAAGATAAACATATATTTAACAATAAAATAAAAAAGCCGCTCATTTTCTGTAATTTGTGTGTTTTTTTCTATCTTTATATGGTGCTAAGTTTTTTATATTATATTTAATCAAAACCTGCTTTATTTTCCTGCCATACGAAGGATGAGGTATAAGAGCTTTGGCTAAGGAAACTCTTATAATTATATATATATAAATTCTTAATAACTAAAAACTAAAAAAACTAATTTTTCTATTTAATAATTACTATATAATAATGTTAGCCTTATTTTTCGACAAGGTTGAGGCTCTAAAGTGTAAAAGTTAAAAAAAGAGGTTTAGTCGTGCGAATGAATTTTTTCGAATCACCTATTTAATTTAATATAATATATAAATAAAAAAAAAATTAGGTGCGGAGTGCGGAGTGCGGAGTGCGGAGTGCGGAGTGCGGAGGGCGGAAAAATAATTCAATTGTGTGTAGCTAGCTGCTATTAATATAAAAAAACTAAAAAAATAAAAAATTATTAAAGATATATTACTTATAAAAAATATATAATAACGTAAAAAAAAATAACCTTTAAAGAGACAAACAAAACAGATGTGCTGAAAAGGTAGTCGGGCTGGTGTTAGGTACCGGTGAGCTATATGCTCGTGTAGGTTCGAGTCCTATCATCTGTAAAAAAAAAATCAACTATATGTAGTCTATTTTTTTTTTCGTTTTTTGTTAGTTTTCGGCTCTAGCATCATATGCTTAGTTTTTATCTAGTAATTACTAGTTTTTAGACCTGCCGCTAAATTTTTAAATAATGGAATAGATTTAGATTTTTTTTGTTAGATTATGGTTTTTTTAATGGCTCGGCTCTGTGGAGTTGCTCTACTAGTTTTATTAGCCTCTGGGTTTTTTTTTATTATTAATAAAAAAAAACTTAAATTTATAATTAGGTAATTATAAATTTAACACAGCTTGCTCGGTCTAAAAACTATATATAGAATAAGAAAAAGTTTTTTTTTTTTCTAGTAATAACTAGTTTTCCGCTAAATTTCTAAATAATAGAATAGATTTATAAATAATAAATGTGCAGAGCGCAGAGCGGCTCTACACAATTTTTCATTTATGAAAAAATAGAGCGGCTCTGGCTCTGGCTCTATACATTTATGAAAAAATAGAGCGGCTCTGCTCTGCTCTGCTCTGCTCTGCTCTGCTCTACCAAACTTGTTATAAATTCTCAGATTTCTAGTTTTTTGTTTAGTTTACTAACTAATTTATAAGATACCTATCTTAGTTTTTCCAATTTTTAATTCTAAATTTCTAATTAACTTAATTAGAAATTTAGATTTAAAAATTGGAAAAACCAGTTTTTATTATTATTATTTATATTTTAATTCTAAAAAATATAAATTAATAATAAAAACTATAAATAATAGGTTTGGTAAACCAGTTTTTTTATTATGATATATAAATAAGTATTTATATATTTCTAAATACCTGGACGATTTTCTAGTTTTTTTTTTTTCTTAATAAGTAATTACTTAATTACTTATCATAGAATAAAAAAACCAGTTTTTATAATTATCATTTATAAATAAGTATTTATAAATTTAATTATAAAAACTATATAAAGATATGTCTATCTTTATAAGAAAATTAAAAAAAACTATCAATTATTTTATATAAATAATTTAAAAGAAAAAAAATTAAAAATAAAAAAATTAGTTTTTTAAATTTTAATTTAAAAAACTTGAGCGGCTCGGCTCAACAGCCGTGATTTTTTATATATAAAAAATTACTAATTATAAATGATAACAACAAAAACAAGTTTTTAGGGACCTCTATGATTTCCCAAAATTTTATTTCATCAAATTTTTGCTGCGCGGGGAGCGCGGGCCGGCTCTGCCAGGACTATAAAATTTGATGAAATAAAAATTTTTAGGCAGAGATATGCAGAGATATGCAGAAGAGGCAGAGGCAGAGGCAGAGGCAGAGGCAGAGGCAGAGATATGCAGAGCTTTTTAATTTATTATCATAGATATATGTCTATATCTATAATAATAAATCGGGCCGCAGCCCTCCCGTAATAAATTAAGAATTAAAAACTGTAAAAATTAGAAAAGAAAAAGCAATTAAAAATTTATATATATATGAAAAAAAGAGGTTTTTTTATATTTTATAGTTTTTATTTATAAAATTAGAGAGCGGAGCGGCTCTAGGTAATTTGTTGCTTTTTATAGAGTTATATTTAAAGGTAAAAATACGATTTATCTAAGTTTTTATTTTATACTAAAAAAAACCGAGCAAGTAAAGGCATAATAATTTTTAGGTAAAACTAAGAAAGGATCCGTAAAACTATAAAATAGAAAACAAAAAACCAGATAAAAGGGGTTTAAGGGCGGCTCTCTCAAGAGCGCGACGGCAGAGCGGCAGAGCGGCAGAGCCATATAAAAAAAAAAATTAATAAAACATAAGAAATACTATGTTATAAAAAATAAATATGTCGTAGATTAAAAGGTAAATCAGGAATTTTTGGTATTCTCTAATGGGTGTTCGATTCACCTCGGCATAAGTGCATATATGTAAATATAAGTCTTGTATGCTAGCTAGTCTAGGGCTAAATATATTAGCATCATCCAATAAAATTATTAAAATCTGTATTTATAATTATAGAATATATATAAGGTAGATATAGCTCAATAGGTAGAGTGACTATTTGTGACATAGTGAGTCCTGGTTCGATTCCAGGTTTTTACCCAAATTTTTTAGTAATTTGTTATTTTCAAGAGTTTTTCCGGTAAATTTATAAATAGAAATAGGTGGCTAAAACTAAAAAACAAAACAAGGATAAAAACCAGTTTTTTTTTATATGATTTATTTTTTTTTAATTATGTATAGTTTCTATAATTAAATTTATAAATATTAGATTAATTTATAAATAATAATTATATAAACTGGTTTTACAATTTTAATTCTAAATTTCTAATTAAGTTAATTAGAAATCATAGAATTAAAATTTATTTTATTGTTATCATTTCTAATTAGTAGAGCTGTAATTAGAAATTTAACAACAAAAACTTTTTTATTATATGTATATATAATAAAAAAGCTGCTGAGCTGCTTAGACAGCAGGTTTTTTATTATATATATATATAATAAAAAACTTTATATTATTTAATAAAAAGATATCTATTAAATTAATAAATAAAAACTACATAATTATTAGTTTTTTTTTAGTTTACTAAGCTAAATTATAAGATACCTATCTTATAATTAAAAGCTTAATAAACCAATTTTAATTATGATATATAAATAAGTATTTATATATTTAATTAAAAAAACTATTAATTTATAATTTACATTAATTATAAATAACATAAAAAAAAAACAAGTTTTTAATTCTATGATAAGTAATTAAGTAATTACTTATTAAGAATTCAAAACTAAAAAAAAAAATTTTTGGCTGTATCTTCGGCGCAGCAGGTTTTGTTTTCTTATTAAGAAAACAAAACATTCTTTTTAATTTAGAAATATCTTAAAATTAAAAAGGATACAGACAAAAACTTATAATTAATTAAAATTATAAATTAAAAAAAAACTAGTTTTTATCTAGTAATTACTAGATAAAAACTACGCTGTAGAGCCACGCTAGTTTTTATCCTTCAATTTATATATATATATCCATATATAAATAGTAAGGATAAAAACCAATTTTATATGATTTATAATTAATTAAAATTATAAATTAATAGTTTTTTAATTAAATATATAAATACTTATTTATATATCATAATTAAAAAACTAGTTTCTAAGCTTTTAATTATAGTTTTATTATTAATTTATATTTTTTATAATTAAAATATAAATAATAATAATAAAAACTAGTTTTACTTTTTATTATTATATAATAATAAAAAAACTTTCTAATATTATATTTTAATTTTCAAAATATAAATTAAGAAAGTTTTGATGAGAACACAGTTCTCATCTTCTAGTTTATTGTTAAATTTCTAATTACAGCTCTACTAATTAGAAATGATAACAACAAAAACAAATTTTTAATTCTATGATTTCTAATTAACTTAATTAGAAATTTAGAATTAAAAATTGGAAAAACTAAGATAGGTATCTTATAATTTAGCTTAGTAAACTAAAAAAACTAGTTTTATGGCTAGCACCACTGCTAGTTTAAAATTCTTAATTTCTTATTTACTAATTTTTAATAAGAAATCATAGAATTTTAAACAAGTTTAAATTATTATTTATAAATCTATTCTATTATTTATAAATTTAATTCTAAAAACTAGTAATTACTAGATAAAAACTACGCAGCCGGCAGCCGGCAGCCGGCAGCCGGCAGCCGGCAGCCGGCAGCCGGCAGCCGGCAGCCGGCAGCCGGCAGCCGGCAGCCGGCAGCCGGCAGCCGGCAGCCGGCAGCCGCTAGTTTTTATTTATTAATTTCTAATTTCCTAATTAGAAATCACATAAATAAAAACCAGTTTTTTTATTATATTATTTCTAATTAGGAAATTAGAAATTTATAGTTTTTTTAATTAAATATATAAATACTTATTTATATATCATAATTAAAAAACTAGTTCTAAGCTTTTAATTATAAGATAGGTATCTTATAATTTAGCTTAATAAACTAAAAAAAACTAGATTTTATGGCTAGCACCACTGCTAGTTTAAAATTCTTAATTTCTTATTTACTAATTTTTAATAAGAAATCATAGAATTTTAAACAAGTTTAAATTATTATTTATAAATCTATTCTATTATTTATAAATTTAATTCTAAAAACTAGTAATTACTAGATAAAAACTACGCAGCCGCTAGTTTTATTCTTCAATTATATATATATATATCCATATATAAATAGTAAGAATAAAAACCAGTTTTTTTATATGATTTATAATTAATTAAAATTATAAATTAATAGTTTTTTAATTAAATATATAAATACTTATTTATATATCATAATTAAAAAAACTGGTTTACTAAGCTTTTAATTATAAGATAGGTATCTTATAATTTAGCTTAGTAAACTAAAAAAAAACTAGTTTTTATCTAGTAATTACTAGATAAAAACTACGCTGGGGCTAGCAAAGGCTAATTATAAATGGTATAAAAACTATGAGGATAAAGTAAACAAGAGAAAACCTTAAAAAGTGAAAACGGCTCGAGGCTAAGCGGTGAGCCAGCACATTAAAAAAAAAAATACGCCTTAGCATTAGCACCAGTAAGTATGAAGCTATATCTTACATAGAAAAAAAATTGCGTAGGAGATAGCTTGTTCTATTTTTACATTTTTTCTTGTGGAGCTCAGCTCTTAACAGAAAAAAATGTAAAAATAGAGCACGATAAATATGTGTAATAGAGCGGCTCTATTTTTCATATGAAAGTGACTCAAGAGCTGCTTAACCAAAAAGAGTGTAGTTTAATAGGCAAAATAAGAAGCTTCAACCTTCAAGTTCTTGGTTCAAGTCCAAGTACTCTTGATAAAGTAGTGTTTATTCTTTTAGTAATTTATTAATTTTTCTCCCCTAGTCTAGTTTTGGTTATTTCATAAATTTAGGGGTTAGTTAATTAAAGATAATATTAAAAAACTGGTTTTCGTAATTTTTATTTATAAATTTATAATTAGCCTTTGCTACTTTTTTTAATTTATAATTTTAATTAATTATAAGTTTTTGTCTGTATCCTTTTTAATTTTAAGATATTTCTAAATTAAAAAGAATGTTTTGTTTTCTTAATAAGAAAACAAAACCTGCTACTCGAAGATACAGCAAAAATTTTTTTTTAGTTTTAATTCTTAATAAGTAATTACTTAATTACTTATCATAGAATTAAAAACTTATTTTATGTTATTTATAATTAATGTAAATTATAAATTAATAGTTTTTTAATTAAATATATAAATACTTATTTATATATCATAATTAAAAAACTAGTTTATAAGCTTTTAATTATAAGATAGGTATCTTATAATTTAGCTTAATAAACTAAAAAAAACTAATAATTATGTAGTTTTATTTATTAATTTAATAGATATCTTTCTATTAAATAATATAAAGTTTTATTATATATATATATGTCCATATATAAATAGTAAGGATAAAAACCAGTTTTTTTTTATATGATTTATAATTAATTAAAATTATAAATTAATAGTTTTTTTAATTAAATATATAAATACTTATTTATATATCATAATTAAAAAACTAGTTTATAAGCTTTTAATTATAAGATAGGTATCTTATAATTTAGCTTAATAAACTAAAAAAAACTAGATTTTATCTAGTAATTACTAGATAAAAACTACGCTGTAGAGCGTAGAGCCGCGCTAGTTTTATTCTTCAATTTATATATATATATCCATATATAAATAGTAAGAATAAAAACCAGTTTTTTTTTATATGATTTATAATTAATTAAAATTATAAATTAATAGTTTTTTTAATTAAATATATAAATACTTATTTATATATCATAATTAAAAAAACTGGTTTACTAAGCTTTTAATTATAAGATAGGTATCTTATAATTTAGCTTAGTAAACTAAAAAAAAACTAGTTTTTATCTAGTAATTACTAGATAAAAACTACGCTGTAGAGCGTAGAGCCGCGCTAGTTTTTATTCTTCAATTTATATATATATATCCATATATAAATAGTAAGAATAAAAACCAGTTTTTTTTTATATGATTTATAATTAATTAAAATTATAAATTAATAGTTTTTTTAATTAAATATATAAATACTTATTTATATATCATAATTAAAAAAACTGGTTTACTAAGCTTTTAATTATAAGATAGGTATCTTATAATTTAGCTTAGTAAACTAAAAAAAACTAATTTTATCTAGTAATTACTAGATAAAAACGTAGCATAGCTAGTTTTATTCTTCAATTTATATATATATATCCATATATAAATAGTAAGAATAAAAACCAGTTTTTTATATGATTTATAATTAATTAAAATTATAAATTAATAGTTTTTTTAATTAAATATATAAATACTTATTTATATATCATAATTAAAAAAACTGGTTTACTAAGCTTTTAATTATAAGATAGGTATCTTATAATTTAGCTTAGTAAACTAAAAAAAAAACTAGAAAAGAAAAAGTTAATTATAAATTATCCTTTGTTGAGTTGCGGCTGGGGGCTACGCCGCCCTGCTACTCCTAGGAGGTAAATAGGGGTTTTGTATTTTTATGTTTTCTCTTGTTTAGTATACTAAACAAAGGTATGAAAACCAAGGGAGCGGCTCTCGGCTCTACACAAGTGAAACACAAAAAAAAATAGAGCCGAGAGCCGCTCTCTTAATTTATAATTTTAATTAATTATAAATAAGAGAAAAAACTTTTTTTTTTTTCTCTTATTTCCCGGGCCCTGACCAGGCTGCGCGGGGAGCGCGGGCCGGCTCTGCCAGGACTATAAAATTTGATGAAATAAAAATTTTTAGGCAGAGATATGCAGAAGAGATATGCAGAGGCAGAAGAGGCAGAGGCAGAGGCAGAGATATGCAGAGCTTTTTAATTTATTATCATAGATATATGTCTATATCTATAATAATAAATCAGGCCATATAAAGCATAAAGCTGCAGTTTTAATTTTTTATTCTATATATGTCTATATAGAAAAAAAATCTTACTTAAGAACCCCGTAATAAATTAAGAAAAAAAAATTATAAAAAAATAAAAAATAGAAAACAAGTTTTAGGCTTAGAGCGTATTTTCTCTTAAAAATAGAGCCTAAAAATCTAAAAATTAATGAAATTCCTCAAAAAAATCTTAACTTGGCCAAAAAAACCATAAAAAACATAAAAAATAAATTCACCTTAAATTCAAATAAAAATAAAACCTAAGTAGTTTAAAGGTGAAAACACTAATTTCATACGTTTGTAATGAGAGTTCGATTCTCTCCTTAGGTTTCAACCTTTAAGGTTGAATTCTAAAAAAATTTTTTTACTATGATTATAATATCTATCTTATCAGTTTTACTATCTAACGCCGTCAACTTAAGACGTGACATATCTATTTTATATAATAGAATAGCTATGATTATTTTAATTTATTGCATCTTAAATGAATTATACTCTTTAACAATAGTATCCAAAGGTCTAGGTATACATGGAGGTTTATTGTTAGTTACTTATACTACACAAATATTTCATATTTTTTTATTTTTGGTTAGTATATTAATATTAATATTAACCAGTTTTTACCCTGCAGGGTGATCTAGGAAATCGCTAATTACGTGGGAAAAACCGTCAAACTCCAGGGATTTCCTAAAGTTCTTGATACCAAGCTTAATTTTAAAATTTGTAGGTGGATGAGCTAATCACTTATGTATGGTAATAAGTCAAGAAATAATCGACAGAGCAATGGAATATCGTGGATCTAAATCAGTAAAATCTAAAGATCTTGCTGTAAAAGAGCAACGAGTAAACGGCAGCTGGTCCTGTATTAATTTACCGGATTTAAGATGTACTCTAAAGGGTTTCGAAAGAAATTTTCAAACCGGAATCCCATCTAATTAGTTTTTTTTTAATAATTTATAAAATATGTATCTTTTTATAAGTTTTTGTTTGTATCCCTAATATATTTAATAATTAGAAATATATTAGTTGCGCGGCTCTACCCGCCCTGCGACTATTTCCCTCCTACGGAGGGAAATAGGGGTTTTGTTTTATTAGTATTTTTTAGTTTTTTTATTTATATATGTCTATATAAATAAAAAAACAAGGATATACGGGGTCAAAACATAAAAAAAAAACAAGTTTTTATAATTTTTATTTATAAATA
This sequence comes from Ophiocordyceps camponoti-floridani, assembly GCA_012980515.1. Lineage (NCBI taxonomy): Eukaryota > Fungi > Ascomycota > Sordariomycetes > Hypocreales > Ophiocordycipitaceae > Ophiocordyceps > Ophiocordyceps camponoti-floridani. The sequence goes on from CM022976.1 coordinate 65,264, forward strand.
AGTATTTATAAATTTGTCGAGCCGTATAAAAACTAAAAAAAAAAAGCTCATTTAACTTATAGTTTTTCTTTATTTATTTATTTTTAGGTAATCTTTAAAAATAAATAGGGATAAAGTTTTTGATGAGAACGCAGTTCTCATCAAAAACCTGCTGCCTAAGCAGCTCAGCAGCTTTTTTATTATATATACATATAATAAAAAAGTTTTTTTTATTAATTTATAATTTTAATTACTTATTAAGAATTCAAAACTAAAAAAAAATTAGTTTTGGCTGTATCTTCGGCGCAGCAGGAACAAAACATTCTTTTTAATTTAGAAATATCTTAAAATTAAAAAGGATACAGACAAAAACTTATAATTAATTAAAATTATAAATTAAAAAAAACTAGTTTTTATCTAGTAATTACTAGATAAAAACTACGTTAATGAGCCACGCTAGTTTTATCCTTCAATTTATATATATATATCCATATATAAATAGTAAGGATAAAAACCAATTTTATATGATTTATAATTAATTAAAATTATAAATTAATAGTTTTAATTAAATATATAAATACTTATTTATATATCATAATTAAAAAACTAGTTCTAAGCTTTTAATTATAGTTTTTATTATTAATTTATATTTTTTATAATTAAAATATAAATAATAATAATAAAAACTAGTTTTACTTTTTATTATTATATAATAATAAAAAACTTTCTAATATTATATTTTAATTTTCAAAATATAAATTAAGAAAGTTTTGATGAGAACACAGTTCTCATCTTCTAGTTTTTGTTGTTAAATTTCTAATTACAGCTCTACTAATTAGAAATGATAACAACAAAAACAAATTTTTAATTCTATGATTTCTAATTAACTTAATTAGAAATTTAGAATTAAAAATTGGAAAAACTAAGATAGGTATCTTATAATTTAGCTTAGTAAACTAAAAAAAACTAGTTTTATGGCTAGCACCACTGCTAGTTTAAAATTCTTAATTTCTTATTTACTAATTTTTAATAAGAAATCATAGAATTTTAAACAAGTTTTAAATTATTATTTATAAATCTATTCTATTATTTATAAATTTAATTCTAAAAACTAGTAATTACTAGATAAAAACTACGCAGCCGGCAGCCAGCCATAGTTTTATTTATTAATTCTAATTTCCTAATTAGAAATCACATAAATAAAAACCAGTTTTTTATTATATTATTTCTAATTAGGAAATTAGAAATTTATAGTTTTAATTAAATATATAAATACTTATTTATATATCATAATTAAAAAACTAGTTTATAAGCTTTTAATTATAAGATAGGTATCTTATAATTTAGCTTAATAAACTAAAAAAAACTAGTTTTATCTAGTAATTACTAGATAAAAACTACGCAACATAGTTTTATTCTTTAATTTATATATATATATCCATATATAAATAGTAAGAATAAAAACCAGTTTTATATGATTTATAATTAATTAAAATTATAAATTAATAAAAAAAAACTAGCAAAGGCTAATTATAAATTTATAAATAAAAAATATCATTAGAGACAGCGCAGTAAATTAAGATAAATCCGGCCGCAAGGAGAAAAGTCTGAACATCCGAATCTTCAAATTGAAGAGATTTATTAAATAATAAATTCCGTTTATTATAGGGTTATTCATATAAATAAAATGGAAGAGCATTTTAAAATAGCAGAATATCCTTTAATAATATTATTTGTAATAACAGGTGCAATATTATTGATGTCTACTAATGATTTAGTATCTATTTTTTTATCTGTAGAGTTGCAAAGTTATGGTTTATATATATTGAGTACTGTGTATAGAAACTCAGAATTATCAACTACAGGAGGTTTGATTTACTTTTTATTAGGCGGGTTGAGCTCCTGTTTTATTTTATTAGGTACAGGTTTATTATATGCTAACTCTGGAAGTACTAGCTTAGACAATTTATATATTATAACTAGTATAAGTGATGTAAGCTCTGTAGATTTATGATATAAACCGCACTATCTTAATATTTCGTTAGTAATACTTACTATTGGGTTTTTATTTAAAGTAAGTGCTGCACCTTTCCATTTTTGATCGCCTGCCAAAAGATGTGGGAAATCTTTATTTCGGGTAAAATTACCAAATTCCGGGGACACCCTTGAACTTATGATACCTAGCTATAACTGAAATGTTATATGTGGATGAAGTAATTACTCATGTATGGTAATAAGTCATAAGAATGCTAAAAAGGAGGTGGGCTATTGCGGATCTAAGTCAGATATTTTTGGCCTTACGGTCACTTCAGGTGATAAGTGGAGCAAGGTATCTGTAAAAGAGCAACGAGTGTACGGTAATTGGCGTGCTGTTTTTTCACCACGTTTAAGGTGCATTCTACCGGATTTCGAAATAAATCGGTATATCAAAATCCCTTCTAAACAGATTATTAAGAGAGCCACACAACTATATTCTACCGCCCCTTCGGGAGCTTCGCGATTAGGCGTAGCCGAATCTATACTCTCACCTTGATTTGTTACTGGTTTCGTAGACGCGGAAGGATGTTTTATGATTACGATTAGAAGAGATATTAAGCAAGCTTCAGGATGAAGAGTAGAAATGAACTTTGTTATTAATTTACACAAAAGGGATGTTGAGTTGTTGAAACTTATTCAAAGCTATTTTGGCGGAGTAGGTAGAATAAGTAAAGAGAGAAATGGTTGTATTGATTTCACAGTTAGTTCTATCAACCAAATCTTGGCTCAAGTAATACATCATTTTGATAAATACCCTCTAATTACTCAAAAAAATGCAGACTACTTATTATTTAAAGAGGCAGTTATGATTATGGAACAGGGGCAACACTTGACAGCTAGTGGTATACAAGCTATTATTAATATACGGGCTACTCTGAACAAAGGGTTAACACCAGTATTAATGGAAGCTTTCCCTAGTACGGTAGCAGTACCAAGACCTCGAGTTAATAATATAGCCGTACAATCAATAGATTCTTATTGAGTATCCGGGTTTACTTCAGGTGATGGTACTTTCATTGTAAGTATAAGAGATTCTAAATCTAGTCAAACAGATGGACGTGTATCACTAACTTTTGCCTTGATTCAACATTCACGTGACGAACTTTTAATGAAAAGTTTAGTAGATTATTTTGGGTTTGGTAAAGCTTATACTTACAAAAATTATACTGAGTTTAAGTCTCGTAGTTTCGCGGGTAATTTCGAAAAAGTAATACCTTTTTTTAAAAATTATCCTATTCTAGGTGTAAAATCATCAGATTTCGCGGATTGGTGTAAGGTAGCTACGCTTATTAATAATAAAGCTCATTTAACTAAAGAAGGGCTTAAAAGTATTCGTAAAATTAAGGCTGGTATGAACAAAAGTAGAATTAATAACTCTTAGACTCAAAAAAAAAATTTTTTTTTATGGAGCAAAGCTCTTCTACTCCTCTATTTCGATCTCTATATATAATAATAAATCGGATGAGTTGAGCCCCATAAAGTTGTTTTTTTTTAATAATCTGCAAGATAAATTTGAGAGCCGTGGACGTCTACGACGCAATACCAACGTGCGCCGAAAGGGCAATACCTTGTCGACACAATGAGTGTCTACCTAAAACTGGTCACAATAGGTACCACATTCCTTCGTCCGCAGTTCAGCTAATAACTAACCGCAGCGATATAGCAGAAGGAAAAAGCATCAAGCGAGATTTGCTGCCGAATCTTAAGCCAGACGCAAGTGGATTCCGCCAAGGTAAGGATAACGAACTTGATACACCGAAGTGCCATACATGCAGGGAATATGCTCTAAGCAGAATATGTCAGCATATTTGCGAGAGTCTAATCAGGGTTGTTGGGACCTGAGAAGAGACTAGTACATCGCACACGACTTCTATAAGATTTAATTGGTGCAAGAACCTACAGCGGAACAGATATAGCAAGGTAATGCTACTCCGGGATCTAACCGCCTCTTCAAGAATGCGGGGACGGAGCTTCCATACGAGAAGTATTGATACTTCAAAGGGAAGCAGCCTTAGAAAGAGGGTCAAACGATTAGAGTCCTCGAATAAAAACGTCTTAGCACAAGCCCCTTCACCCAAGAAGGCACGGAAAACTAATTCTTTCGCTACTCTAATCAATAAAGAGCTTCAACTCTGTGTTAACAAACAAAATGTTTATAATGGGATAATAAACATATTAAAAAAGCCAGAATTCCTCGTGGCTTGTTACGATGAAATACGCGGTAAACCCGGAAATATGACTCAAGGTTCCATAAAAGGTACACTAGATGGACTAAGCTGAGAGTGGTTTGTCGAGCTAGGAAGTAAATTATCGAAAGGAAATTTTAACTTCAGCCCAGCCAGACGTGTAAATATTCCGAAGGCTAATGGAAAACTTAGACCTTTGGGAATAAACTCTCCTCGTGAGAAGATTGTACAAAAAGCCCTAACAGCTGTCCTGGAACAAATTTGAGAACCTCTTTTCTCAAACAATAGCCATGGTTTCAGGCCTAATAAATCAGTTCACTCGGCGCTAGAAACACTTTATCTACAAGGGGGAAATTACCCTTGGGTAGTTCAGGGAGACATTGCCAAATGCTTCGACTCCATACCGCACAAAATTATTCTAGAAAGGATAGGTAAACGTGTGAAGTGTAAACGTACTACCGAACTAATACAAAAAGCTCTTGAGGCAGGTTATATCGATCCAATAACAGGAAAACACGTAAAGGAAACAGCTGGAACACCTCAAGGTAGCGTTCTTAGCCCTCTCCTAGCAAATATAGTACTAAACGAACTAGACACGTACATGGATAAGCTCAAGACTAACTTCAACAAGGGTAAAGCCAGAGGAAAGAACCCTATATATACATATTGGGAAAACAAACGGCGAAGAACCAAAGACCCGACCGTTAAGAAAAAGGCTCTCTTGGAAATGAGGAAAGTTCTCGCGTACAAGACCCAAGATCCCAATTTCAAACGAATGCTCTACGTGAGATACGCGGACGATTTCGTAGTCATGATAATTGGAACAAAATCCGACGCGCAACATGTTAGGGAGAGAATAAAAAATTTCCTTAAGGCAAAATGCGGACTAACCCTAAACATGGAGAAAACGGTTGTTACAAATACATCTAAAAGCCACTTCTCCTTCCTAGGTGCTAGTTGCAGTAGAGCCAACATGTTGAAGAACTCACTTCTTAGAACCAACTCTGGACTGAGAAGACGAATGACCACTCGACTGAGAATGTATGTCGACCTAAAGAAGATATACAAGAAATTGACAGAAAGTGGCTTCGCCCGATACAACCCAAACGTCAACAAACATATCCCTCAAGGTACAGCGAAAAACGGTATGATCAACATAGAACACTCAGAAATTATATCCCAATATAATATGAAGGTTAGAGGTATATTAAACTTTTACTCCTTCGCAGGGAACAGGGAAAAGCTTTGGATAATTATATGAATACTACACAAAAGCTGTGCCTTGACCCTAGCTAAGAAATACAAAGTTAGAGAAATGTCCGCGGTTTTTCGTAAGTACGGGAGAACTCTAAAATGTCCCAGAGTAGGAACAGAGCTATTCATTCCGGAAACGTTGAAAGCCATACATGATTACAAAACTACCTCTTGCCCTAGTTTAAGCTCTCTGGAGGTTAGCTGAAGCAACAAGTTAACCGAATCTAATCTGCAAAAGGTTTGTGCTATCTGCGGAACTACCACAAAGATCGAAATGCACCACTTGAGAAGTGTAAAAGATGTAAAACAGAAAATACGTACAGGTAAATCTACTTTTGCAGAATGATCAGGAGCTTTCAAACGAAAACAAATACCGTTATGTCAATATCACCATAGTCTGTATCACAGGGGAGAGCTAAACTTTTGAGACATGAAACGGATCAGTGAGTTTACGAAAGGTCGTGAACCAGAGACCGAGTGACAAAAGTAAGTACCCTAATCAGAACTACCGGCCCGGAGCACTTGACGTACCAAGGCATTGTAATAGGAGTATGAGTACTCCTAATCCTCAGGCAGGTATCCGTTAGCTACTTTCTTTTTTTTTCCCTTTCTGGATAAGAGACCTTTAAGCGAAATAGTCGGCAGAGTTTCTAAGGCGGAGAGCCGTATGATGGGAAACTATCACGTACGGTTCGGAGGGCAGGGTAACCAATCCACTGACCCTACAATAGTAACAACATTTGTAGCTTTAATAGCAAAAATCTCAGTATTTATTTTATTGTTACAATTAGTTTATTATACTAATAATAACTTTTCAGGCTTTTTTTTCTCCCTGGGACACGAAAAAATTGCACAGAGTTGAACTTTTATTTTTCTATTAAGTTCTTTATTTTCGTTAATAATAGGTACTGTAGTAGGTTTAACTCAGTATAGAATTAAAAGATTATTTGCTTACAGTACTATAAGTCATGTAGGTTTTTTATTATTAGCAGTGCGAGGTGTGTGGATGAGCAGGGTACAAGGAAGGGGATTCCTGTACAGCGACCTAATACATCCAAAGCAAGACTGAAGATGTAGAAGCTATAGGTTCGCGAAAAAGATATATGAGACGTGACCATTCAACAGTGAGCTCCCTAATTGAGCGGCGCGCATAGCGTCCTGACTTGTTACCGAGATACACACGCATAGTAGATGCAGTGCTACGTCGAAAAGCTCCCCTTGATTTCTCGGATCGCATAACTTGATCAGTGATAAACGTAGTTTATTAAAGCTGGGTTCATCTCAAATATCTGCATACCGCTGCTATTCAACTACCTTAAGTACCGGAAACGGTACAAGGAAGATACGGAAAAGTCCCGCTATATCCCCGGACGCCGTAGCTGTCAGTGAAAAGCGACACTACGAGAAGCAGGACACAAACAACGACTGCATGAAGAAAGGGGATGACTTGATAGTATCTACGGCTTCCCGAAACGCGAAGGACAGGACTGCTATTGACGGATGTCCAGGAGTGTTCAACTCCTTAAGCAACCTAGAAAAATCGAACGGTAAGTTCCGAAGAGTCATGCGCATCATAGCCGATGTAGACATGCTCAAATACGCCTATGACCACATCAAAAGCAAACCAGGTAACCTAACACCGGGAGGAGATGGAGAAACCCTGGACGGTATCAAAGAGGATTGATTTCACAAGGCCAGCAAAGCGCTTCTATCCGGAGAATACCAATTCAAGAAATCTAGAAGAGTGGAAATACCCAAACCGAAAGGAGGAACCAGACCACTAACCATAGGGGACCCTAAAGACAAAATCATCCAGAAGGCATGCGAATTGGTTCTGAATCACATCTACGAGGAAAAGCTCAACCACTTCTCCGAAAACTCACACGGTTTCAGACCCAACAGAGGGTGCCACACGGCTTTGGAACAGATCAAAAAACAATGAAAAGCCATACCGTGATACCTGGAATTCGATCTGAGTAAAGCTTTTGATACGGTCAACAGACAAATTTTAATATCCATCATAGAAGAGGACATAGCAGATCAAGCCCTCAACACCTTAATTAACAAAATGTTTAATGCACAGATACTAAAAGGTAAGGAGATCCTCAGTTTATCCGAAGGGGTCCCACAAGGTAACATTCTTAGCCCCCTCCTTAGTAATATCTACTTTAATAAACTAGACACAGAAGTGGACAGAATTATTAGGAAATATAACAAAGGAGACAAACCAACCGAGAACAATGAGTACCTTCGAGCCATAAGGATAACTGAAGCGGAAAAGAAGGGTAAAACCGAAACTCAGCTGAACAACCTAAGGAAACGAAAAATCATGATAGCAAGAAAAAAGGGGTTAACCCCATCTCTACAAGATGGGAAATACGTTAGAGTAAGATATGTACGATACGCAGATGACTTTATAATCGGTGTCAGAGGAGACAGAGAAACAGCCTTAGCCATACAAAAGGAAATAAAGACTTATCTAAAATCAGTACTACAATTAAAGGTTAACGAAGAGAAATCAGGTATCACTCATATATACTCCGATAAAGCCCATTTTTTAGGAATGAAGATCAGCTGTAGCCCTACAAATCAGATCCCTTTCAGGAGAGCTGCCCATGTCGAAAGATTCCGAAGACTTCAGCTCAGAATAAACAGGAAAATTGAGATGGCAGAGGAGAAGCATAAAAAAACCCTACTGAAAGAATTAATTAAGGACCTAAAAAAGAAGGTTAAAGAAAACTACGATCCACTAAAAAATAAAGTCTCAGAGATGTGCATTAATTTAGGAATGGAGGAAACGATTAATCGGAGTAATCAACGAGGTATACTCAGAAAACTTGCCCTGGAACTCAGTCAATTAAAGTACTCAGATGAACACGAGGAACTGAAAGAGCTCCTAAACAAGCTGAAAACCTGATCACAAACGAAGACGGCAAACTCGGAATACATTAAGACCTCATCCAAAAAGATAAAAAGAATACCTCTTACTATGAAGGAAATCGGTATAAAGATATTTGAAAGATTCGGGGATACGCTAGAACTAAGGAGACCTCCCAAGATAGGATTCAGGATTTTTGTCGAGGAGAAAGACAAGTACGGGGACATAAGCAAATTCCCTGAAAGTTTCCAATTAACAGACGAACAAAATGAATCCATCAAAGCCTCCATACCAAAGAAGGAAACAAGAAAAAGATACCTAGCTGTAGTAAAGATCCTCAGTGAACACCAACAAAACTGAAGCGAACCTACTATGATGGACAACCCCGTAACGTTAGGAATCAGGAAAAAGTTAGACTCCACAGGTATCGGATATAGCCTTCCTCCCCAAATAAACGCAGATATGGAGAAAATAAAAAATAAACTAAAGGGAGCAAGAATACTAAACGATAAAGGAGGCTACGGGGTCAAGGCTAACTTAATAAACGCGGAAGATGCCGACATTATAAGATATTACAACAGCCTATCATATGGATTGCTTTCTTACTACCGCTGCGCGGATAACCTCAAGGATATTAAAGCCCTTGTCATGTACCTAATAAAATACTCCCTTAGAGCAACTCTAAGGAGCAAACACAAGATGGGTCTCAAGGAATTCCTGGATAAGTTCGGGGAGGACATAAAATGCAAGGATTACAAGGATAAAGAAGTATCCTTCCTTAGTAACATGCAAGTCTTCAACCTGAAGAAGGAGTTCTTGAGCAGCGCGAGACCTAACCCGTTCCTAAACATCGAAAAGATAATTACCAGACTAGGGAACCTGGCTGTTAATCAAGGAGAATGCGCGGTCAAAGGATGCCCCCACACTGACATCGAAGTCCATCACGTGCGCCAACTATTTAGAAGATCTAAGGACGGAGAAAGCTTTACAGTCATATCCGCAGGAAAGGCCAAGAAATTGACCGGTAACCAAGCAATCGAATCCGCGCTGAAAAGGAAACAAATCCCACTGTGTAGAGTACACCACATTAGATGACATAAAAAAGAAATAGGCCCTTCGGACTTACATGGACAATTTTTCTAGGAAGTAGGTGAAGTGGAGCTGTATGACGCGCGAGTGTCACGTACAGTTCTTGAGGGAAGGTATATACACCTTACCCTAACCTAGGTATATCTAGTGTAGAGTCAACTCAAGCATTTATATTCTATTTAACGCAATATACAATTAGTAATTTAAATGCATTTTTTATACTAATAGCTATAGGTTTCTCTTTAGTGCGCCGTTTGGCTTCCTTTGTGTTTGTCTCCAAGGAGATCAGAGTTATAGACGTACTCTGTAAATCAATTAGTTGACCAAAAGCCGAAATGGTAGAGGGAACAAAGCATACTAATAAAGTGGAATATGGAGTTAGGGATAAACTCTTTAGTATTCTGCAAGATAGGTCTTCTCACGGTGCCAAATATTGTTCTAGTCGGGCTCAAAACCACCCCAGTAGACTCCCATACGCTACTGACTTCGAGTTTTGGAAATCAGTATGGAGTTTCCAAAAGTCTATCTCGGAGTGACAATACCTAACTAAGGTAATAGAAAGGACACCTAAAAGAAGAGTAACCAACACAATGCGGAGAAATGCGGGATCACCTAAGGAGGGTAACCTCTATTGGTGACGGAGTCCATATAGTAGGAGAGGTATATGAGGCCCCTTAATAGTTGGCCAGGTAACCTATCTCGAAGATGGGCAGCGATGTTATTCTACGGCGGCTGGTGCTAGACCCTTAAAAGTCAGTGCCAATTCAAAGTGGAATCTGATAAAACTTGACAATGACAAGTTTACGGGACTCTACAAATTAATTGCAGACTCCAATACACTTCTTAGGGCGTACAACAACATTAAATCCAAGCCTGGTAACATGACACCGGGATCTGACCACCTAACCCTGGATGGAATGTCCAATGAACTGATGGAATCCATGGCGGAATCCCTTCGGAACAATGAGTTTCAATTCAAGCCCAGAGTCCACATACCTAAGCGTAATGGTAAGACTAGACCACTCGCTATCGCCTCTCCCAGGGACAAAATAGTCCAAGAGGCAATGAGGATGACCCTCGAAGCGGTTTTCGAGCCCACATTTAAGGATTCAAGCCATGGCTTCCGTCCCAATAGGAGCTGCCACTCAGCACTTAAAAAAGTTTCTACCTGAACCGGGATAACCTGAGCGATAGAGGGGGACATTAAAGGATTCTTTGATAACGTCAACCACAATACCCTTGCAGAACTAATACAGAACAGAGTTACGGACCAAAGATTTATAGACTTATACTGAAAATTAGTTAAAGCAGGCTACTTGGAGAAGGGTGTAACGGTCTACCCTAAAGTAGGTGTACCACAAGGATCTCTAGTCTCTCCCCTATTGTCTAACATCTACCTTAACGAATTCGACATTTTCATGGAGAAGTTAGTGGCAAAATACTCTACGACCAAGACAGTTAAAATAGCCAAGACAAACCCCGAATGGCAACGTTTAACCTACCAAATATCCAAGCTGGCCAAAGTATACGAGAGTACTGGTGAGACGAATATTCTGGAGAAGATCAAGGCATTGAGGAAGCAAAGGTGCAGGATGGACTCTAAAACTAGAATTGGAACTAGAGTATATTACGTAAGATACGCAGACGATTGGGTGGTGGGTATTTTGGGTCCAGCTAGTCTGGCGATAAATATAAAAAGCGAAATAAAGGACTATCTGGTGAATAAGCTTAAATTAGAACTGTCCGATGAGAAGACCAAAATTACAAACCTAACAAAAGATCGGGCTTGATTCCTGGGTATGAATTTTGGAGTTCAACGTGCAAAAGAGGCAAAAGTAACGTCTCCCGGTAAAACGTATAAATCGAGAGCCAACCAAGCCCGGGTGTGGCTCGCGGCCCCTATCAAAAAGATAGTAAGCGACCTAGAGGAACAGGGGTTCATTAAAAGGTATCCTCATAATCCCCACAGAACGATACCTAGTGCCATAACTAAATTTATTTTTCTGGATCATAAGTCCATCCTTCTCAGATACAATGCAATAATTAGAGGTTACTTGAACTACTTCTCCCCTGTGGATAACTTCTTCCGTTTGAATTCAGTCATAAACTTTATATTACGGCACTCATGTGCCAAAACTCTGGCAAGAAAATTTAGACTTAAATCAAGAGCTGGAGCATTCCAGAAGTTCGGTAAGGACCTTCGCGTTAAGATCTCCAAAGGAAAGGAGGTGAAGACATACCAATTGGCGATCCCCGACTCTTTCCGGGGTGTTCAAGATCTCCAAAGGAATCATAAAAGACTTACAGTGCTAAATTTCAGGTTACAATCACAGTCGACGCTAGATGAGGTTTGTGCTATCTGCGGTTCAAATAGAGAGGTAGAAATGCATCACGTTAAACATCTGAGAAAGGGCCAGGTAGTCTCATCGGGTTTCACCAAGCTAATGTCTGCATTGAATCGTAAACAATTACCGGACCCACAGGTACACAAAGGAAGCTATAATGGGCTGAGCCTTAATGATCTATGAATAAAAGCCCAGAAAGAGTAGGGACTGTTCGGTGTATTGGATTAAGCACTGCCCTAATCGGTCATATAACATCGTGGAGAGCCGTATGCGGGGAAACCTGCACGTACGGTTCGGAGGGAGGCTGATCGTTGCCAGTTCATGACAAGACCGCGAGTGCTAGGGTATCCCATTGTTACCCCATCGAAGCGTTATCAATAGTCTTTAAATGGATAACGGTGCGGGCAGTCGACCCTACTATTGCTATACTAGTGAAAATAAAGAGCACGATCTTTTAATAGATAAAAACAATTCTCCTGTACAACTAGTAAACCAACTAAAAGGTTATTTTTACATAAACCCCTTATTAGCTGTAAGTCTGGCTATTACTATATTTTCATTTGTTGGTGTAAACGAGGTATGCCAACTGTAATAGTAAAATTTATATTTATATATTAAATTTAAAAATAAATATATGGGTCCTATTACTTCAAAATATCACCATATGCTGGAAACTCCTAAAGCCTTAAGTACTACTAAGTGTTTACAACTAAAAGTTAATAACTAAGTATGTGAAAATCTTCTCTCTTTTAAAGCTTCTTTCGATAGGATCGGGCTAGAGAGCTCAACACAATTGAAGTAAGGATGGCGGGGCCCCCAATGGACAATCAGCAGGAAACCAAAGATAATTAGGTGCTATATACATATATAGCATAATCGAGTAGGTTCCTCAGAGACTTTATGTGGTACATTTAATAAAAAATGAAGATAAAGTCCAAATTAACATTAAGTAAATAATTAATATTTTTATATTAATAATATTAAGAGAACTAGTAAGTTAATTGCTACATTCGAAAATACCTTTTAGTAAGAAAAAATATATTAAACAGTTTAGAACTTCTTTTTTATTTAAAAGAAGATATCGGTAGCTATGTCGAAGAAAAAAAAATCTCGGTCCTCTGGACTTCGGGTACTCCGGAGGTAAAAACAGTTCCACAAATAGAAATTACTTTTGATATTAGAGATATTGAATTAATAAGAAAAATACAGTATATAATAGGCGGAGGTTATATTAGTATAAGAGCAAATGGAAACAGTGGTAGACTGATTATAAGAAAAAAAGATGTCTTACTAAAAGTAGTTCTTTTATTAAACGGACATATGCTTAGCCTAAAATAGAAGCTTTACATAGATTAATAACATGATTTAATAATAAGAAGAATACTAATATTCCTTTATTAGGAAAGGATACTGAGCCACTAAGTAATTCTAGTTGATTATCAGGTATGTTAGTATTTTTTTTCAGTTTTTATTTTTTATATATAAAAATATAAAAACTTTTTTATTATATGTATATATAATAAAAAAGCTGCTGAGCTGGGAGCTGCCAAAGGAAGAAAAAAAATGTGCAGTAGAGCTAGAGCCACGGTAGTTTTTATTTAAATTGAAAATTAAATAAAAAAGGTAAGGCTATAGGTATTATATACTATTTAACTATTAGTCAAAAGCAAACATATGTTAGAAAATTGGATTCTAGTGTAAAAGCTTCTAACTTAAATCATATGTTATTAATAGCAGAGTTCTTCAAAACAAAAGTAACGTATATTAACAGAGAGAAAGCCAATTACGTAGAACAAGCTTACGGGCTAAGGACAGATAAAATAGAATCTAAAATAGCTCTTTTCGACTATTTAAATAAGTACCCGGATATAAGTATTATTCACAATTTAATTTGCCGGCGTCTCGCCAGCCTGCTACGATTTCTTAGTTATGATAGACATATCTTAACTAAGAAATTAAAAACGGGGAAATAGTACTTAAATTAATAAGAAACAAAGAACATAAAACAATAGAAGGAAATAATAAACTTTTACAATATCTTAATTTAACGAAGAATAAAACGAATATGCAATACAAATGAAATCATCTTAATAATATTTACCTTAATTAGTTAGGGTACCTCCTTTAATAGGATTCTTTGGTAAACAAATGGTATTAAGCGCAGCTATAAATAAAGGTTTAGTATTATTATCTTTAATTGCTATACTAACTAGTGTTATAGGGGCTGTGTATTATTTAAGTATAATAAAAGAAATGTTCTTTAACCTACCTGTCTATAAAAATAATCTTAGCTTGGTTCTTAAACTATTAAATGGTAATAAGGAGTTATGCATAAAAAAAACAAGACCTAGCGGAGGCATAAAATATGCAGTAGATAGTTATGTAAAAATATTAACTAGTTTTTTAGGAAAAAAAACATCAGAATATCCAACTTATACTACTATATTTAAAGAAATAACTATGTCAAGTCCAATATCTTTTGTTATATCATGTATAACACTACAAATTTTATTATTTTTATTTATTAATCAAGAGTGACTAAGTATGGGTACCCTGTTGGTACAAATATTATATAACGGTTAAATAAATGAGCAGCATGACTTTTATTTTTATTCTAGTATCCACTTTAACAATATTATTTTTAGCTTTAAATTTTTTATTAGCACCGCACAATCCGTACCAAGAGAAGTACTCTATTTTTGAGTGTGGATTTCATAGTTTTTTAGGACAAAATAGGACTCAATTTAGTGTAAAATTCTTTATTTTTGCATTAGTTTATCTTTTATTAGATTTAGAAATTTTGGTAATATACCCTTTTGGTCTTAGTGGTTATGAAAATGGAGTATATGGTTTAATAATAGTACTCATATTTATAGCTATTATTACTGCAGGATTTGTATTTGAATTAGGTAAAAATGCATTAAAAATAGATAGTAGGCAATCTTCTAATTATTGCCATAAATATAAAAAATTTATACAAACCTCTTATGAAAATAAGTAAATACAGTATGAATAAGATAAAGATGTTTTTTATTAATTTGTAAAATGAATCTATATATTATAGTAATTTAATTGTTGCTTTGGATATTTGTCAGTTTATGTTAACACTAAATTTTATTTATGGTAGCATCTTCAAAAATAATTGGAGCAGGTTTGGCAACAGTAGGAGTTTTAGGTGCAGGAGTAGGTATAGGAGTAGTATTTGGATGTTTAATTATAGGTGTAGCTAGAAATCCTACATTGAAAAATCAATTATTCTCTTACTCTATATTAGGGTTTGCTTTTAGTGAGGCTACGGCCTTATTTGCATTGATGATGGCCCTATTGCTCTTGTATGTAGCGTAGCTAAAAGTAATTATAATGAAAAAAATTTTTACGGCATGTTGCTGTTTCATTAGGACCAAGATGATGGCAATTAATTTTGGAATCAACGATCCATATGTAAATCAGATCAATATAATCAAAAAAGAAATCCACGAGAAATTGGGAAATTTGACCACGATAATTAGTAATTGAATCCACGAGAAATTGGGAAATTTGACCACGATAATTAGTAATTGAATCCACGAGAAATTGGGAAATTTGACCACGATAATTAGTAATTGAATCCACGAGAAATGGGGAAATTTGCCCACGATAATTAGTAATGGAATCCTCGATCAATCCACAGCTGATGCTCTTGTTTTATTTTTGTTAATTTTTTCAACTACTAGTATCTTGTTGCTTTTTATATTTATATTAGTGGGAGGTAAGAAGGTATTGAAAAAACTAAAAATTAGATTGAAAAACCTAAATTGAAAGAAAATTTTGATTACTATAACATTTATTACCTGTCTAGGTATTATAATAAAACAATGAGTATTATTACTGTTAAATAAAGATTTATATGATTGTATTAATACTCCTCCTCTATTATTATTTATTTTTGGTTCTCTTGTATCTATATTTAGAGTGGTATTTAGTACATGATTAGATATTATTCTTCCAGGTAATACAAAACATCCATGAAATTCTCTATTACCATTACCTGATGAGATTCAAAATAATGTAGCTAACCGTATCACACCTCGCGTGCCGGGACCATCAA
Source organism: Ophiocordyceps camponoti-floridani (assembly GCA_012980515.1). NCBI lineage: Eukaryota > Fungi > Ascomycota > Sordariomycetes > Hypocreales > Ophiocordycipitaceae > Ophiocordyceps > Ophiocordyceps camponoti-floridani. Next base: position 81,119 of record CM022976.1, read on the forward strand.
ATAATGTCGACCCCGGGAATAACGAAGGAAATACAAATAGAAATAATAATGCTAACCCTAACTCATTTAACAGGGTGTCCCCTGGGCCAACGGGGCCAGGTATAGTAAACCAAGCAAGACCTGGCGGTAATAACGAAGGAAATATAAATACAAATAATAATGTAAACTCTGACCCATCTAACATGGTGTCCCCTGGGCAAGTATATACGGGGCCAGAAATAATCAACCAAGCAGCACAAGTCTATAATAATGAAGGAAATATATATACAAATAATAATGTATATTACCCTTCTAACATGGTGTCACAAGTGCAAGTGCAGCAAGGGCAAGTGCCAGTATATGGGGCACCAGGTCTAATCAACCAAGCAGCACAAGTATGGAATAACGAAGGAAATATATATACAAATAATAATGTAAATTACCCTTCTAACTGGCAGTCCTTGTCCCCTATGCAAAGAAGTGCGTTGCTACTACTCAGCGAATCAGCACAAGTCTATAGTAACGAAGGAAATATATATACAAATAATAATGTAAATTACCCTTCTAACTGGCAGTCCTTGTCCCCTATGCAAAGAAGTGCGTTGCTACTACTCAGCGAATCAGCACAAGTCTATAGTAACGAAGGAAATATATATACAAATAATAATGAATATTACCCTTCTAACATGGTGTCACAAGTGCAAGTGCAGCAAGGGCAAGTGCCAGTATATGGGGCACCAGGTCTAATCAACCAAGCAGCACAAGTATGGGATAACGAAAGAAATATATATACAAATAATAATGTATATTACCCTTCTAACATGGTGTCACAAGTGCAAGTGCAGCAAGGGCAAGTGCCAGTATATGGGGCACCAGGTCTAATCAACCAAGCAGCACAAGTATGGGATAACGAAGAAAATATATATACAAATAATAATCTATATTACCCTTCTAACATGGTGTCACAAGTGCAAGTGCAGCAAGGGCAAGTGCCAAGGGTGCCAGGTATAATCGACCAAGCAAGACATGGCTGGAATAACGAAGGAAATGTAAATACAAATAATAATGTAAATTACCTATCTAACAGGGTGTCACAAGTGCAAGTGCAGCAAGGGCAAGTGCCAAGGGTGCCAGGTATAATCGACCAAGCAAGACATGGCTGGAATAACGAAGGAAATGTAAATACAAATAATAATGTATATTACCCTTCTAACAGGGTGTCACAAGTGCAAGTGCAGCAAGGGCAAGTGCCAAGGGTGCCAGGTATAATCGACCAAGCAAGACATGGCTGGAATAACGAAGGAAATGTAAATACAAATAATAATGTAAATTACCTATCTAACAGGGTGTCACAAGTGCAAGTGCAGCAAGGGCAAGTGCCAGGGCGATATCCGGCCTCAGGTATAAGCAACAGTGCTCTAAATGATCGAAATATTGATGCCTATAGAGTATCAAATGAAAATAACAGCCCTCCTAATGTATCAGGAGCTTCATTTAATTTTAACAGCCCTAGCCCTCCTACAGTATCAGGACCTTCATTTAATTTTAACAGCCCTAGCTCTCCTACAGTATCAGGACCTTCAAATGAAAATAATTGAGATCCTAATGTATCTGGACCTTCAAATAATTTTAACAGAGATCCTAGTGTACCAGGACCTTCAACTAATATTATGGAAACAGTAATTAATATCCCGGAAGCTGGTGCTCAAGAGTGACATAGTTTATCTAAAAGAACTACCCAACGATTAAGAAATATACGACATGGCCAACAAAAATTAAAAAATGTAAATTATGGTATTAGAGATAGAGATATAGAATTTAGAACAGGAAGAACAACAAAAGCAAAATGAGCGCTAAATAAACTTGAAAAACAACTACTTTGTAGCCTGGATATGAGCGAACAAGACGCAAAACGTGGTACAAATAACATGCCTATAATAGGGCGTATGGCGCTAGTGGACAGAAAGGCGCAACTTAGCGGTAAAATAAACGGGTATCCCGTTAGAGAGGATAGTTTACGTGAAGGGTATCTAGTTAAACTATGTAGAGAACAAAATGGTACTCAAAGATGAAAAGGAGTCAATAATACAATAGAGGAATGTAAAGCAATACTAAAAGCGGTTAGAAGAAAAGAAAGTTCAGCCTAAAACAAAAAAAATGAGTATTAAATAGAAACTAGCGGCTTTTTATAATTATTATATCTAAATTTATAATATGTTTTAGTAGAGGCTAGAGCCCTCTAGTTATTTTTTTATTTTTATTTTAAGTTAGTTTTTCCTTAAGATATTTAATATTTAGAAATATCTTAAGTTTTTTATTATATGTATATATAATAAAAAACCTGCACGGCTAGCCGCTAGCCCCTGGAGGGAAATAGGAAAATAATGAATGATATGAGATGAGATGAGCGGTGGAAATAGATAGTTTTTATTTAGTTTACGAAGCTAATTTATAAGATACCTATCTTAGTTTTTCCAATTTTTAATTCTAAATTTCTAATTAAGTTAATTAGAAATCATAGAATTAAAAATTTGTTTTTGTTGTTATCATTTCTAATTAGTAGAGCTGTAATTAGAAATTTAACAACAAAAACCAGCAACAGCAGGTTTTTGATGAGAACTGTGTTCTCATCAAAAACTTTGTTAATTTATATTTTTTAAAATTAAAATATAAATATTAGAAAGTTTTTTTATTATTATATAATAATAAAAAAACCTGCTGCTAAGCAGCTCAGCAGCTTTTTTATTATATATACATATAATAAAAAAGTTTTTGTTGTTAAATTTCTAATTACAGCTCTACTAATTAGAAATGATAACAACAAAAACAAATTTTTAATTCTATGATTTCTAATTAACTTAATTAGAAATTTAGATTTAAAAATTGGAAAAACCAGTTTTTATTATTATTATTTATATTTTAATTCTAAAAAATATAAATTAATAATCAAAACTATAAATAATAGGTTTGGTAAACCAGTTTTTTTTTTTATTATGATATATAAATAAGTATTTATATATTTCTAAATACCTGGACGATTTTCTAGTTTTTTTTTTTTTCTTAATAAGTAATTACTTAATTACTTATCATAGAATAAAAAAACCAGTTTTTATAATTATCATTTATAAATAAGTATTTATAAATTTAATTATAAAAACTATATAAAGATATGTCTATCTTTATAAGAAAATTAAAAAAAACTATCAATTATTTTATATAAATAATTTAAAAGCAAAAATTAAAAATAAAAAAATTAGTTTTTTAAATTTTAATTTAAAAAACTTGAGCGGCTCTGGCTCTACACATTTTTTGGTGTGTAACGCTTCGCCCAGCGGCTCTACTAAAATCAGTTATTTATCATATTATATATAATTAACTAAAAAAAAGTGGTAGCCGGCCGCCGCCCATATGCAGGCAGCAAGCTTCGCTCGCTCGCTCGCTCGCTCGCTCGCTCGCTCGCTCGCTCGCTCGCTCGCTCGCTCGCTCGCTCGCTCGCTCGCTCGCTCGCTCGCTCGCTCGCTCGCTCGCAGTGCGGAGAGGGAGGCAAAAAAAAGGAAAAAAAGATTTACATAAAATAAATCAAAAACAAAAACTAAAAATAGAAAACTAGAAAAAAGCCAAAAAATGTGTAGTTGAAAATTGGATGAAATAAAAATTATTTGGTGTGAAACGCTTCGCGTTTTTTGCAAAAAAATAGAGCAATGGGTGCGAAAATAGCCTTAAATAAAATGTTCTCCGAGTAAATTAGGTTTGGCTTTCGGAGGGAGAGCAACTCAACAGAGCCGCAATTAAATAAAGAATATAATTAGTTTTAGCTAAACCATAGCTTAAAAATATATTAATTCTTTTTTATTGAGAAATTGTACATATCTAAATAACCATGAAAAATATTTTAAGAGGTTTATGCTTAGATGCGCCTCATGCCTGAGGTGTCTATTTCCAAGATAGCGCTACCCCGCAAATGGAAGGTTTAATAGAATTACATGATTCAATTATGTATTATTTAGTCTTAATACTATTTATTGTAGGGTGAATACTTTTTTCAATAATTAAAAACTTTAGTAATGCACCTCTATCTCACAAGTACTTAAATCACGGTACGTGGATCGAGCTTATCTGGACTATAAGTCCGGCTGTTATATTAATACTTATAGCATTCCCTTCTTTTAAATTGTTGTACCTTATGGACGAAGTGAATGATCCTTCAATGACAATTTTAGCAGAGGGTGCTTCGGGCCCTAAACCGTATACCTTAAATAAAATAGTAAATACCTTAAAAGGGTCAAATAATTAAGGGCATATTTATAAATGTAAAGCCATACCTTTTACTAGTTTTTATTGCAGCTAATTTTTCTTTTGTTTTTATTTTTAATATAGGGATATATTAGTTTTTTTTTATTAATTTATAATTTACATTAATAAAAAAAAACAAGTTTTGAGGGTGATAAGTAATTAAGTTATTACTTATTAAGAATTCAAAACTAAAAATCAAAGGGTCTAAGGGAGAAAAGCAAAAGAAAAATAGGCTCTACTAAATTTATAAGCTTGCCTAAGCCTACTTCGTAGCGCTAAAAATTTTACTAACCTAAACAGGCATACGGTAGTCGAAGAAAAAATACATTCTTTTACGCCGCAAGCCGCAAGCCGCAAGCCGCAAGCCGCAAGCCGCAAGCCGCAAGCCGCAAGCCGCAAGCCGCAAGCCGCAACTAAAAAGGATTTTATAATAAATAAATTTCTTTGGCGACACGAGTGAAAACAGTTAATATATTTTATTAGAGGGTATTAAATAAAATACAAGACTGTCAGTAAACAATTATCTTAATTATTTGTGTTTATTGCAACTGACTGGCCCACTTGTGGGTGTCTATTATTTAGATGCTTAATGTACAGTCGAAAAGTTATTTTTATAACTTCGCACCTATGATTTTTAGGATTTTTAATATATAATCCTTATATAGAAAATTATATACTTAATCCTAGATATTATAATAAAAGGCATGGTTATGCGTGTGCGAAGAGTATATAATCATAATATTTTAAATAAAAGTTTAGTCGGCTATTTTGATTTTTTACTTTTAGCGTAAAAACAAAAACGGAGAGAAAAATATGCCGCCGTAATTACTATACAAATATAAACCCAGAGAGCAAAACGAATTTTCGCCGCTTGATAAAAGAGAATCGAATCTAAATTTTTCTAATCTGGATCCTTGATTTATAACAGGATTTGGGTTCTTTTATGGTTAGTTTTAGTAAAACATCTCTTTCTCGCTACGGTTACAGAATAAGAGCTAATCGAGATACACCAAAAAGATCTTGAGCTTTTAAAAAATATTCAGAAATTTTTTGGCGGAATAGGATTTATAGTTGATGCTACTAAAAATTGTTCGGCTTTTAGAGTTAGAAGGCCTAAAAATTATAATAAGACATTTTGAAAAGTTTCCACTTAAAACGAAAAAAAGAGCGGATTTTGAACTATTTAAATCGGCGGTTAATAAACTTTTACTTAAAAAACATCTTAAGGCAAAAGGTTATCAAGAAATTGTAAATATTAGAGCCTCAATGAATTTAGGTTTATCTGATAATTTGAAAAAGTCTTTCCCTAAATCAGTGGCAGTTTCAAGACCTAGCGTTAAAGATGAAAAAATTACTAATGCTAAATGATTGGCAGGGGGCTGAAGCTTGTTTTTTTATAAAGATCAAGAAATCTTCTTCTAACCTTATAGGGTATCAAGTTTTCTTATTATTTGCTTTAACTCAACATTCTAGGGATAGAAAATTGTTAGATAACATTAAAGAATATTTGGATTGTGGAAAAGTTAAATATAAAGAAAAAGAAAGCACTAGTAGATCCACAATCCTAATTTTTAAAGTAGTAAAATTTGCTAATAATTTTGAAAAGATTATACCGTTTTTCCGTGAACATGAAATTAAAGGTATAAAATATCTGGACTTTAATAGCTGATGTAAAGCCGCAGAATTAATTAAAAATAAGAAACATTTAACTTTAGAAGGGTTAGAGCAAATTAGACAAATAAAAGCTGGAATGAACAAAGGAAGACCTGTTACTGTACTGTCTTGTAGCAAAATGCAAATTTAATTTAAATGAAACTTAGTATTTTAGTTCTTATTTAAGATTAAATCGTGTAACTGTTCCTAATTGGCTTATTTTCTTTTAATATTTATTTTGTAAAAACTATAAAGTCCGGAAATTAAGATAAAGGCTTACTGTCTGGTCGAGTGGGTTTTATTGTTAGTAGTTACGCTTTATGAAAATATATAGACATTATATAATATAATTTACTCAAAGGAGTGAGTTTATGATAAGTTATATAATTAAAGAATAAAAATACTTAGCATCAATGATATTGGTCCTATCAGTATCCCGATTTTATAGATTCTAATGGAGACTTTATAGAATTTGATTCATATATAATACCAGGATCAGATTTAGAAGAAGGATTAAGAATGTTAGAAGTAGATAACAGAGTTATAGTTCCAGAATTAACAGATATTAGATTTGTTCTAACTTCAGGTGATTAAAAGAAAAATTAGTCCCCTGGTTACTATTTTATCTTTAATTTAGTAGCCAGAAAAAAGAGGATGAATTTCAAGAAAGACTTGATTAAAGTTAACTTGGAGCGAAGCTTATTTTTAATAAACCAGTAAGTGTCTTATTTTATTGTTATGTTAAAAATAAGACCGTTCAACGACTAAAAGGAGAGTAGTTAGCATAGCTACAGTATTCTGGCCCTGCGTCCTCCGTTAATAAATTTTTTTTCTTAATTTAATGACATAAAATTTTTAAGGTTAAAAGTCAATCCTGATTAGCTGTGAATATTTAATAAATGAATACATAGTCTGAACCATGAGATATGGAATTAAATAGAAGGTATACATATAGCTATAAAAGAGTATTAGTGTATAAACCTCTTTTTAAGTTAACATAATTGGTTATACATTCTTTTCCTTATAGTTTAATAAGTAGTATATATTGTATATATGCGGATAGATTAAATAGATCATTAAAAACTGTGAAGAAGTTTAATTCTATCAATGTAAACTCGTTATGCAGACATATAAGATATTTTAGTTCTCTTTCTTCAGATCAGCGCATTCAGCCTAGTTACCTTGAGGTTACTAAGGAAGAAATAAATAAATTGTTGGAAAATCAAGGTGTTTCCATTAGCGACGAGGAGCTAGAGAAACTTAAGAGGGTTCCAGGTCTTAAGTTTGATTTACCTATTAATGATCAAACTAAGGGAGCTTTTGGGAGTTTAATTGGTAAGCCTAGCGGGCTAGTTGAAAATCAGGTGTATACATATTTACCCCCTCTGGAAATAGTTATGTTGGTTCAAGTAATAATCTTTCCAGAAGATTAGACCAATATTTTACTTTTAAACACATCCAGCCAAAAAACTCGGGATTACTTTTACTAGGGGGTTTAGTTTGAAGATTTTTGTCATGCGGCTCTACCGAGGAATTAGGTATGGATTATTACTTTTTATTTTTAGAGCAATATTATTTACTAACTAAAAATTATAATCTTAATACTCAACAAATAGTTAATTTTCGGGTGAACCAAGGGAAAAATATTTATTTGTATGATTTGAAAGGAAAAATCTTATATTATTCCTCGAAATCCTTTAATCAACTCCAAGGTGATTTAGGAATTCATTTTAATACTTATACTAATTGTATAAAAAAAGGAAATAGTTATTTAAAATTCTTTAAACTTACATGTACTCCTATTGATGTAGCGATAAAATCTTCTTTAACTTTAAATGAATTACAGGGTTTAATAGCAGAAAAACAAACGGAATATAACCGTTATAGGGGGTTAGCGGCGCTAGTAATTTACTAAGCTCAAACCCTGTGACAGTTCCTATTACTATTAAAGATGTGGATACGATATTAAGTGCTTTCATAGTTGCCGGGGTTTCATATCTTGTTAGTATAAATGTTAAAGTTAATAGATTTACTGTAGCTAAACGCGTGGTAAACCTTATCAAGGCTATATCTTTTCTGCAGTAAAATCATAGGTATTCCATTTTATTAGCTGAGTATATGAAGTTTATTCCTGATTAAAATAACACATCAGCCCTAAAATAACTTATTTAGTATTTTTTTTGTAGCTATGCTACGTTTTTATCTAGTAATTACTAGTTTTTAGAATTAAATTTATAAATAATAGAATAGATTTATAAATAATAATTCTAAAAACTTGTTTAAAATTCTATGATTTCTTATTAAAAATTAGTAAATAAGAAATTAAGAATTTTAAACTAGCAGTGGTGCTAGCCATAAAAACTAGTTTTTTTTTCTTAATTTCTAATTTTAATTAATTAGAAATAACAGTTTTGTTATTATTATATAATAATAACAAAACCTACTGCTAAGCAGCTCAGCAGCTTTTTTATTATATATACATATAATAAAAAAGTTTTTGTTGTTAAATTTCTAATTACAGCTCTACTAATTAGAAATGATAACAACAAAAACAAATTTTTAATTCTATGATTTCTAATTAACTTAATTAGAAATTTAGAATTAAAAATTGGAAAAAAAAAACTTGTTTTTTTTTCTTATATTTCTAATTAATTAAAATTAGAAATTAAGAAAAAAAAACTACAAAAAAAATACAGAAGGAAATATTTCGTGTGCGTGTGCTAGGCCACTTATCGTTGTTTACTGTTTATTTATTGAGAAGAACATTAAATACTTCAAATAAAAGTATATACGAATTTTATCCCCTACCCTCATATATTAGTTATATAATTTCAGGAGATATTTGACTCGGCGTATGCTTAATAATGTCATCAATGCGATGTTATCGTTAAGCTTATAACTTTTTTTCCATTAGTAGTTTAAATGAAACGAAAACATAGTCTGAACCATATCGAAAGATAAGGAATTAAACGGAGAGTATATATAGGTTAAGTTTTGTGGTTTTCATATCTTAATTTTTCTACGAAGCACTCTTTAATATAACATAATTGGTTATACATTCTTTTGCCTGCCCATCATTAGGTATAAAATGTGACGCATATCCAGGAAGATTAAACCAAATTTCAGTATTGGTGAATAGAGAAGGAGTATTTTATGGTCTAATTGAACAAAGGCCAAAACTGTAGTGAACCTATGGTTAAATATCATCAAATTGCATGGAACTCTTAAAGGAATCTTAACCAAGTAAGTATTGTAACATAACTTATGGCACAGGTAATGACTCGTGGTACGGTAAAATCAAGATTTATTATTCAATGGACAATATGCAGCCAAATACCGAACACTTATAATTTTTTTTGCCCACCTGCTAACCATAAGCGCCATGGCAGCCTTCGCAGGAAAAATTAAAAAACAAATATTTTGATCATAATGGGCTGTCCTAGCGCGCTAGCGCCATATGCTTAGTTTTTATCTAGTAATTACTAGATAAAAACTACGCCCGCGCTACCCCAAAACTAGTTTTTCCTTTATATCATTTAATAGAAGGATATCTATTAAATTAATAAAGGAAAAACTAGCGAAGTCGGGCTTGACTCAGTCGCAGGTTGAGCCGAGGTTAAAAACTACGCTTCGATTTCTTATTATATATAATAAGTAATTAATGGGGGATGAAATCCCCCACCCAAATTTCACCAAAAAAAATAAGTAGCGGTATGCAGTTCATCGACTAGACGGTGGTAGGTGTTATTATTATTAATGCTTAAGGTATAGTAAACAACAAGCCCGCTTGAAAGAGTGAGGAAAAAGTCCCTAGCTTTTTTTACTTTTGTTTCAAAGGCGACTCAAGAAGTAAAAACAAAAGAAAAGGCGCAGAAAAATATGAAATTTTCATTTTTTTGTTAAATAGATATATATTAATTCATTAATTATATTTAGGGGCTAACCTACAATAGTATACTAAACTTATTTTAATGTAAAATAAATAAATGATCAAAATAAACACAAGAAGCACTTCACTTGTCTCTTTATGATAGACTATTGTAATATGGCTGCATGATACAATTAGTAGAAGTGTTTATATTAATCTCTTCATATATGATAAACGTGCAGGATTAGGTTCTATAGCTGTAACTTCAACTAGATGCTTTAGGTGGCGGCGGCTTTGCCTATTTTTTTTTATATATAAAAAAAAAATTAGCCACGTGGACCTAGCCGGCCCGCAAATAACCCCTAAAGAACACATAAATAGTGGAAAACCTACTACTTCATCAGTTATCAATAAAGTATTATTAAATCAAAATTTATCCGTTACTGATTCAAAATTAGAAGAATTATTAAAAGTTAAAGGTATTGAACTGGACCTACCTAGTTTTTATTTATTAATTTATAATTTACTACTAATTATAAATCATATAAATAAAAACAAGTTTTTAGAATTACTATTTATAAAAAATAATGAAATATTTTTATAAATTTATTCTAAAAACTATATCTAGACCGGAAAATATTCAACTTTTAGATCAATTAACTGGTAAATCTAAATATAAAGGTTTCTCTGGTGTATATATCTTTATACATAAAGATTCAAATCAGAAATATGTAGGTTCATCTAATTTATTAAGATATGCTAGAATGGACTACTATTTCAAAGGAGATTTTCCAAAAGCTGAAGCTGAAGCTGAAGCTGAAGCTGAAGCTGAAGCTGAAGCTGAAGCTGAAGCTGAAGCTGAAGCTGAAGCTGAAGCTGAAGCTGAAGCTGAAGCTGAAGCTGAAGCTGAAGCTGAAGCTGAAGCTGAAGCTGAAGCTGAAGCTGAAGCTGAAGCTGAAGCTGAAGCTGAAGCTGAAGCTGAAGCTGAAGCTGAAGCTGAAGCTGAAGCTGAAGCTGAAGCTGAAGCTGAAGCTGAAGCTGAAGCTGAAGCTGAAGCTGAAGCTGAAGCTGAAGCTGAAGCTGAAGCTGAAGCTGAAGCTGAAGCTGAAGCTGAAGCTGAAGCTGAAGCTGAAGCTGAAGCTGAAGCTGAAGCTGAAGCTGAAGCTGAAGCTGAAGCTGAAGCTGAAGCTGAAGCTGAAGCTGAAGCTGAAGCTGAAGCTGAAGCTGAAGCTGAAGCTGAAGCTGAAGCTGAAGCTGAAGCTGAAGCTGAAGCTGAAGCTGAAGCTGAAGCTGAAGCTGGCTTATTTTTGCCTTTACTTCTCAAACAAGGACTAAAAGCTTTTAAATTAATAATATTTAAATTAGATAGTAATAAATTTAGTAATCAAGATTCTTTAATATTAGAACAGTATTATTTATTAGATAAAGAATTTAATTTAAATACGCTAAGAGTTGTTAATGCTGGAAAGGGGATGCTGTTTATGTTTATGATCGACGCCTTAGTACTCTTTATTATCATGCTAAATCTAAAATAGAGTTAAAAAGAATATTAAAAATACATACAGAAACTAGTAAAAAATATGTAGATTCTAAAATACCATATCTTAATAAATTTAGGTTATTAAGCTATCCTATACTTACTGCTTCAATAAGCAATATTTCTATAGGAGATTTAGTAGATATGATGATAAAAGAAAGAAAAAATAATTATACATTAGGGACTCGTAGAAGTATATCCGTGGAATTAGAAATAAAAGAAGGAAATACTTTTGTAGATTCTGGTCGCCTATTACTTTAAATTTCGATTCTTTAACATCTTGTATTGAATATTTAAGAGAATTAGGTTTAACTATTAAAAGAGACACTCTAACCAAAGCGCCTATTTTTTTATTATATATAATAAAAAAATAGGCGCTTATAAAAGATGAAAAAGTCTTTCAGAATTTCTTGTGTAAATACTCAGAGAAGACTTTACCATATAATTTTGAAGAAGTAGGATTAATTATGGATAAATATAAAAAATTAAAAGTTAATACAAACGGTGGCTCTATAAAATTAATAAAAAAAATAAACCTATATTAGTAAGAGGAGTAAATGTGGATAAAGAATTTGAAAGTATTACTGATACAATTAAATACTTTGATACTCTAAAGATAAAGCTAGATAGAAAATCTTTATATTTTCGTTTAAAAGATGGAAAAATTTATAAAGATTATTATTTTACTTATTTTTGTTTTTCTTATTTTTAAGTACTTTTTATGTTCATATGAACAAAAATAAGAAAAACAAAAATTATTTTTTTTTGTTATTTATATATTATTGAACATATATAAATAAAAAAAAAAATTATAAATAACTAGATAAATGTTAAAAATACTTTATCCTACTAATATATCATAATCTAATAAGTTAACTATAAAAATCATCCTTTACATTAAATAAGCGTAGATACAGTAGGCTGCAATGTTCAGAAATATGCGGAATATTACACAGTTCTATGCCAATAGTAATAGAATCTGTAAATATAGACAAATTTGTACATTGATTATATAATGCTTAAATAGCAGAACTAATGGAAATATTTTGAGTTTATACATAGAATTTAATTTCTAATAAGGGTTATTAGTTTAATGGTAAAACTTGGTGCTACGGACATCACAATTATAGTTCAAATCTGTAATAGCCTTAGTCATTTCATTATTTAAATAACTTTTATTAATGAAATGATTTTTATTGAATGATTTGAGATTTATAAATAAAAAAAAAAATGAATTTAACTTTAGTTCTCTTTTTAATAGGAATCATAGGGTTCGTATTTAACAGGAAAAATATTATATTAATGCTTATTTCTATAGAAATAATGCTATTATCTATAACATTCTTAATCTTGGTAAGTTCTATTAATCTTGATGATATAATAGGACAAACTTATGCTATATACATTATAGTGGTAGCCGGAGCAGAATCTGCTATAGGCTTAGCTATTTTAGTTGCTTTTTATCGACTAAGAGGAAGTATCGCAATAGAATATAAATAATGTATATAATTATAATTTTATTACCTTTATTAGGGTGTATAGTTTCCGGGTTTTTCGGTAGAAAACTCGGTGTGACAGGTAGTCGTTTTGTAAGTTGTCTATCTATAATGGCAACAACAATATTAGCTATAATTAGCTTTTTGGAAATAGGATTTAATAATAATCTCCTATTTATATGCTTATTAAAATGATTTGATATTGAATCATCATATCTGGTATGAAGCTTTCAATTTGATAGTATTACAGTTGCTATGTTAATACCTGTATTAATAATAAGTTTATTGGTTCACTTTTATTCCATAGGATATATGAGCCATGACCCTCACAACCAGAGGTTCTTTAGTTATCTAAGCTTATTTACACTAATGATGATAGTGTTAGTAACAGCTAGAAACTATTTAGTTATGTTTGTCGGTTGAGAAGGTGAAATAGAGCGCCTTATATGGTTAAATTACTCCTACAGTAGTGTCTTAACAGTAGTCTCATGCTTCTTATTATGCTTATTTTTACCATTATTTTCCTGCTTTCCTAGTATTTTCCCTCTCTTGAACCAGAACAAGAGCGGCTGAGGGAGCCGTTGCTCTATTTTTTTCAGTTTTTATTTTTTAATATTAAAAATATAAAAACCCCGCCTATTTTTATCGAAATTGGCGGAGCTGCTTCCTATAGAAAACAAAAGGGCCAAAGCATAAAAAAATACAACAGAGCCACCGAAAAGTTTTGCTTTTGTTCAGGAAAACAAAAAACAATGTGTAGGGAATTAAGCCCTGCTGTAATATGTTTGATAATAGGTTCTTTATTAAGTAATTCTTATTTGGAAAATAGAGATAGTGAATCAGGAATAAGAATTGTTTTTATCAAATATAGTAGTAATGTAGAATATTTATTTAACTTTTATTCTGTATTGGTTTTATCAGGTTTATGTAGTAAATCCAAGCGCCCGAAAATACATAAGTTAATAGGTAAAGGAAATAAAGTATTCTCGCTAATCACCTTTACCACATATAGTTTAACTGATCTTAATTGATTATTTGACTTATTTTATTCGAACGGTCTTAAGTATATACCGCAAGATAATCTTAATATTTTCTTAACACCTTTAACCTTAGCAACAGTATTTCTTTCATCAGTATGAGCCGATGAGAAAGCCCTAGCCAATACAAAGAATTGCCACAAAGGATGTTTTCCTTTTGTTGAACTTAAACAATTGGTTAATATATCTGAAATTTTAAGGGTTAAATATAATATAGATAGTAAGATTAATAATACAATAATTAGTCCTACAGAGCAAACTAGAGTAGGAGGCTTAGGTGGAACATTATTAATTAAAAACTCTTCTAAGTCTGTTTTCAGAGAATTAATAAAACCGCATCTGTTAGATTCACAAATGAATCTTTTGAAGAGTCCAAATTTAAAATTAACTTTTGGTGCACTATATACTAAAAGAAGTTTGGTAACTGCTTCACCTCGGCGGTAGCCGCCCTCGAGTTTTTAAACTTTCACGGATAGCTCTGCTTGCTATTTTTTTTTCATAGAAAAAAAATGTGGAGAAGAAGTTAATATAAAATATAAAGATCACAAAACATCTTTTTATAAAAAGGACCGCCCCTAAGCGCCTGTCGTCAGGACCCTGTCGCATGGTATCTCTTTGGGAGTTTTAGCCGCTATAGATAGAAGATATTTTTCTACATTATCGTCACTCAGAGTGGCGCACGGTGAAGATTTATTCTAATGCAGATAAAGATAAGCTATTTATTTATAAAGATAATAAAAATAAAGGGATGAGAAAATCTAAGCAACCAAAAATGTTATGTAGGAAGTAGTGTCCAGAAGATTAAGTTTATATTTCAGTCTAGAAAACCAAGCCCGGCTGCCCGGCTTAAAAAATATACCGCTATTTCTCGAGCTCTTTGGGTACAGTGGATTCAGTCTTAAAATCTTAGAGTATTGTGAACGGTCGGAAGTGATTGAGAGAGAGCAATATTATATAGATACTTTAAAACCTGAATATAATATATTAAAGATAGCTGACTCATCTTTAGGAAGAGACTTTAGCTAAATTTAAAGCTCGATGTCTAAACCTGAACATATAGCTAAACTCCAAGAACATTTAGCTAAACACAATGCGAGCGAAGAACAGCGAGTTAAAGCTCGAGAGCGTATGCTAGAAATTAATGAAAAAAGGCTATAAAGGTTCAGGTTTTGGATGTAAGGACACAAAACACTACAATCTATACTTCAATACGTAAAGCAGCCGAGGGATTAAGTACTGATTTAAAAGCTCTCATGGGTGCAAAAAGAGAAAGGGGAAATTAAACTGTTTAAAAAATATTACCAAGTAACTATAATACGAAAATAGTTAGGTTAGGTAATAGTATGGTATGGATGACGGAGGTAAATCCACATATAATCAAACCATATTACACACTAGATCATTTAAGCTAGATGAGGTTAAATATATTCAGTCTGTGTTATTAAAAAATTTTTTCCTAAATACTAGGTTAGAAGAAAAGAAAAAAGACCAGTGAGTTATTTATATCCCACAAAAAATTAGACTTAAAGATATTGTGGAACCATATATGCATGAAAGTATGCTATATAAAATTAAGTAAGATTATACGATCAGCGTTTTTTGTGTTATAAACACTTAGTTATGATATTTAACTATAGTTAGTGATACTATCTTTAGAGTGAGTCTATAATATATTACTAGCAATGCCTTTGCTAACGATTAAATAAGTATTAAAGCTTAAAGATCGTCGGCACGGCCTTAAAAATTTTTTAGTTCTTTTTATTTTATTATATAATAAAATAAAAAGTTTTTTTCTAGGATTCCGGCTCAACCCTTTATCCAAGATAAAAAAAAATTAAATACCTAGATCGGGGGCGCGAAGCGCGAAGCCCTATCCAAAAAAATGCCGCTCAACTCAACGCAAGCCGTCATTCCAAAAGGAGCAGCTTCAGGCCGCTCTACTACGAAAAATTTTTAAAGCCGTGTCGCTATCGACTGGTTCAAAGGTGGGTACCGGCGTGGTGCTTAATGTACAGTCAAACTATTTATATTATAGGTTATAATATACCAGGGCTTTCGGTCCGTCGTGTTTTAAGTACAGGGGTGTTAGTTAGTAAAGAAATATTACTAACGATACCTAATAGTTGGTGGGTGTATGCTCATACCTTTTAGTAAGTTTTTGATTTACTAGAATAGCCGCAAATCAGAGTTCTTTAGCTGCATTTTTAACAAATCGTGTAGGAGATTGTTTATTAACAATAGGGATGTTTGTAATATTATGATGTATAGGTAATTTGGAATATAATGTAATATTCTCAATAATTGCTTATATTAACAAAAATATTATAACAATAATAAGTATATGTTTGTTAATTGGAGCTGTAGCTAAAAGCTCACAACTTGGTTTGCACATTTGACTACCAATGGCGATACGTTCAGTCACCTATGGGTATTATGCCGCGCGCGCTTAGGCGAATATATTAATTAGGATATTTTAGTTTTTTATTGTATCTTGCTATAGCTCTTGCACTAGCTCTTGCTCTTGCTCCTGCTCTAGTTTTCGGCGAGGTGTTGTTGTAGAGCCAGGACCGGCTCTAGTTTTTTTTATAGTTTTTATTCTTATTAAGTAAATTACTTATTAACAATAAAAAACTATAAAAACTATTAAAAACGGTAGAAAGCTATATCTTAGAGAACGCAAAGTATAATACCCCATTTGCCCGAAGACTTTTACTCTTAATCTAAACATAGCAAGAATTAAATCGAATATGTTTAATGGGAATTAGAGTAGAAATAACTTTTTTTTGTCGAGAGCGTAGCCTAAGCGAAAAATGAGTGATAGCCCTTAAATTGCAAACAGTTACTACACCGTGCCACCACCGACCTTCCCCCTTAGCCTATTAAAAGTGAATGTTCCCTTACTTATTTTTTCTGGGATAAGTTGTTATGTTTAAATTTAAACACCCTAAATACTTTGTTTATGTTTTTTTTTTGCTTATTGTTCTTAAAAGATGCTAGGCCTAGTAAAACAAAAGCGCTAAAAAATTTTAAAAATTTTTTGTTAATTTATCTAAGCCGCTTAAGCTTAAGCTTAATAAGGAAAAAAAAAAATTCTTTCTTTAGTTTAGGTCCGATTTTTAATTTATTATTAAAGATATGTGCTAATTTCTTGTTTATTATTATAAATAAAAGTAATTTATATTTAGGTAAGTTGCTCTTTAGCGCCAAAATTGGTTTTGCACAATGTGCTAGAAAAGCAGCTATCGACAAAATAAAAATAACTAAAAAAATTAATGAATTGTCTCACTTAATGTCTAAAATTATAATACATCTAGCACTAGAAGATAGCTTAATAATGCTAGATTCTGGTATATTATTATGTAAAAAAGATTCAGATTCTAATCCCGGATCAGAATCTCTTAGTCCTATATCCGGAAAGGATAAAGGAAAGGGGGTGGCAATACCAGATGAAACCCCTGAAATTAAATCCGTAGATTCACTATCAGAATCTTCTACATCGGCTAAGAATACTTTAGAAGAACTTGCCTTCCAAGCAGATAAGAGGTATACCCAAGAAAACATTAATAAGCTAAGCGACTTATTAGAAAATATAAAGAATGCATTAAAATTAGATAGGAAATTACCTGTACATATTAAAGATAAAAATAGTCATTTAAATGAACTGAAACAACACTATCCTGAATATTTTAATAATGAAAATACCACTAGGGATAATTTAAATGAATTAAAAGGCCACTTTCTGACAGAAAAAAGTATTTTAAAGCATGAGATGGCTGCTTTAATAAGGACTGAAGAGAAGTCTGCTCTTCTAAAACGGAGTTTACCTAGTAGCTCATCTGATTTACCGCCATTAAAAAAATCCTCTTCTCTTCAGGAAGCAATCCTTAATAGTAGAGATGGTGGAAGAGGAAGAGGTGGTTTTGGAGGAGGAAGTAGTTCATCTCCTAGTTCATCTGGAGGTAGTTCATCTGGAAGTAGTTCACCTGGAGGTTCATCTGATTTACCGCCATTAAAAAAATCCTCTTCTCTTCAAGAAGCAATCCTTAATAGTAGAGATGGTGGAAGAGGAAGAGGTGGTTCTGGAGGAGGAAGTAGTTCATCTCCTAGTTCATCTGGAGGTAGTTCATCTGGAAGTAGTTCATCTGGAGGTAGCTCATCTTCTAATATTTCAGCTCGTATGTCTAGTACGGAGGATGGAAATTTTTCGCCTGCCCCTGATGCTGATTATTGAAATATAGATCCGGAAATCTTATTGAAGATGCTAATTAAATTAATAAGAATTCTTTTTTTAGATGGTGGTGATGATTTTATGGGTTAATATAATAATGCAAAGATTTTACTTAAAGCTTTAATTATAATAAAAAATAAATTAGTAATATAATTAATAAGTATATAAGACTATAAAGTAAAAGCACTAGTACTAGCACTAGCACTAAAAAATTTTATTTCATCAAATTTGTTAGTGCTAGTATTTTTTCTTAATTTTTATTTTTGAGCAGCTTTTGTAGTTTTTTATTATTTATTTATTTTATTTAAAATAAAATCTAATAATAAAAAAAATCGTTTTTTTGTATCTTTAGCTTTTTGTATTTTTTAGTTTCCTTTTGCAGTAGCCCTCGGACGTAGGTATTAAATACTAAATACATAGAAAAAACTTTTTATTTTAATAGTGTTTGGCTAAAAACTACAAAAAACTGATAATTAGTAGTAAATTAGTAATTATATATATATATATAATCACCTGGCGAGCCTGCGAGCCTGCGAGCCTGTTTTTTTTTTTCTTCTTTTGTTTTATCGAGTAGAGCCGTTTTCTTATATTAGTATGGCAATATACTAAATAAGTTTTGTTTTCTTCCTTTGGCCCCAGCTCCAGCTCAGCAGCTTTTTTATTATATATACATATAATAAAAAAGTTTTGGTTTTTAATGTTTTCTTTTGTTTAGTTTTTTTTTTTAGTTTACTAAGCTAAATTATAAGATACCTATCTTATAATTAAAAGCTTAGTAAACCAGTTTTTTTAATTATGATATATAAATAAGTATTTATATATTTAATTAAAAAACTATTAATTATAATTTTAATTAATTATAAATCATATAAAAAAAACTGGTTTTTATCCTTACTATTTATATATGGATATATATATATATAAATTGAAGGATAAAAACTAGCTATGCTAGTTTTTATCTAGTAATTACTAGTTTTTAGAATTAAATTTATAAATAATAGAATAGATTTATAAATAATAATTCTAAAAACTTGTTTAAAATTCTATGATTTCTTATTAAAAATTAGTAAATAAGAAATTAAGAATTTTAAACTAGATAAAAACTAGTTTTTTTTTAGTTTACTAAGCTAAATTATAAGATACCTATCTTAGTTTTTCCAATTTTTAATTCTAAATTTCTAATTAAGTTAATTAGAAATCATAGAATTAAAAATTTGTTTTTGTTGTTATCATTTCTAATTAGTAGAGCTGTAATTAGAAATTTAACAACAAAAACCAGAAGATGAGAACTGTGTTCTCATCAAAACTTTCTTAATTTATATTTTGAAAATTAAAATATAAATATTAGAAAGTTTTTTATTATTATATAATAATAAAAAAACCTGCTGCTAAGCAGCTCAGCAGCTTTTTTATTATATATACATATAATAAAAAAGTTTTTGTTGTTAAATTTCTAATTACAGCTCTACTAATTAGAAATGATAACAACAAAAACAAATTTTTAATTCTATGATTTCTAATTAACTTAATTAGAAATTTAGATTTAAAAATTGCAAAAACCAGTTTTTATTATTATTATTTATATTTTAATTATAAAAAATATAAATTAATAATAAAAACTATAATTAAAAGCTTAGTAAACCAGTTTTTTTAATTATGATATATAAATAAGTATTTATATATTTAATTAAAAAAACCTGCTGCGCCTGCTGCGCCTGCTGCGCCTGCTGCGCCTGCTGCGCCTGCTGCGCCTGCTGCGCCTGCTGCGCCTGCTGCGCCTGCTGCGCCTGCTGCGCCTGCTGCGCCTGCTGCGCCTGCTGCGCCTGCTGCGCCTGCTGCGCCTGCTGCGCCTGCTGCGCCTGCTGCGCCTGCTGCGCCTGCTGCGCCTGCTGCGCCTGCTGCGCCTGCTGCGCCTGCTGCGCCTGCTGCGCCTGCTGCGCCTGCTGCGCCTGCTGCGCCTGCTGCGCTGGAAATTTATATTTTTAAGTTTTAAATATAAATCATCTAAAAAAAAACAAGTTTTTTAAATTATTATTTATAAATAGAATCTATGATTTATAAATTTAATTTAAAAAACTAGTATATCCTTGTTTTTTTATTTATGTAGACATATAATAAAAAAACTAGTTTTTATCTAGTAATTACTAGATAAAAACGTAGCATAGCTAAAGAACACTAAACAAAGAAAACCAGGGGATAAGGATATATTAAAAACAAAAACATTAATAAGAAAACAAAACTAAGCATATGGGGCGAGCGGCGAGCGGCGAGCCGCTAGTTTTTATCCCAAATTAATATATACTCATATATAAATGATCCTGTGGCAGCTCAGCAGCTGCAGGGCTGGGATAAAACAAAGATAAAAACTAGTTTTTATCTAGTAATTACTAGATAAAAACTACGCTGTAGAGCGTAGAGCCACGCTAGTTTTTATTCTTCAATTTATATATATATATCCATATATAAATAGTAAGAATAAAAACCAGTTTTTTTTTATATGATTTATAATTAATTAAAATTATAAATTAATAGTTTTTTTAATTAAATATATAAATACTTATTTATATATCATAATTAAAAAAACTGGTTTACTAAGCTTTTAATTATAAGATAGGTATCTTATAATTTAGCTTAGTAAACTAAAAAAAAACTAGTTTTTATCTAGTAATTACTAGATAAAAACTACGCTGTAGAGCGTAGAGCCACGCTAGTTTTTATTCTTCAATTTATATATATATATCCATATATAAATAGTAAGAATAAAAACCAGTTTTTTTTTATATGATTTATAATTAATTAAAATTATAAATTAATAGTTTTTTTAATTAAATATATAAATACTTATTTATATATCATAATTAAAAAAACTGGTTTACTAAGCTTTTAATTATAAGATAGGTATCTTATAATTTAGCTTAGTAAACTAAAAAACTAGTTTTATCTAGTAATTACTAGATAAAAACTACGCTGTAGAGCGTAGAGCCACGCTAGTTTTTATTCTTCAATTTATATATATATATCCATATATAAATAGTAAGAATAAAAACTAGTTTTTTTTTATATGATTTATAATTAATTAAAATTATAAATTAATAAAAAAAAACTAGAAAACGATAAAAAAAAATGAAAAAAAAATAGAGCCTATTTTTTCTAGTTTTTTGTTTTGGGGGCCTATGAAATTAAGAAAACAAAACTATGAAAAAATAGAGTCGAGCAACGAGAAAAAATTTTATTTCATAAAATTTTTAGGCTCTAGCTCTAGCAGGATCCTGCATAGAGCGGAGCCTAAGTAATAAATTAAACAATAAAACTAAATAAAAACTATAAACAAAGAAAAAAATGTAAAAAATAGATATAGAAAAAAGAAATAGCAGCAAATAAATATTAAAAGTTACTAAATAAAAATTTAGCTGCTCTGCTAGTACCTTTTTATATTTATTACTATAAATTGACTCTATATGCGCAATTAGGGGCGCAATAATCTACCTAGGTGCAACAACTATACATTAAAAAGGTTGTCGATGTTTTTTAAAAGTAATGTCGTGACAGACTGGCTCACTTAGGGGTGGCATAATGCTGCTGTATGAATAGTCGAGGTCTTATTATTTTTTCATCAAAAAAAATAATAAGGGAGGGAAGGTCCAACACCAGTGTCTGCCTTGATACATGCAGCTACAATGGTGACAGCCGGTGTATACCTGCTTATTCGTTCATCTTCTTTAATCGAATATAGCAGTATTGTCTTACTATTATGTTTATGATTAGGAGGTGCTACAACTGTATTTAGTTCTCTTATAGGATTATTTCAACAAGATATTAAAAAAATTATTGCATATTCCACTATGAGTCAATTGGCTCGAGAATATACTTTTTATTTAAGTATATTCAGGTATCAAACTGTTTGCGAGCATATTGTTTCCACAATAAAAAAATGAATTTATTTTAGTATATTTTTTTGATATATTTCTTTTAGGGATCCCTTGTGCAAGGAATCAACTATAAATAAGTTTGGTTCAAAAGTGAAGATTGTCCCGAGTTTACCTCAATTTATAAGTTTTTCAACTATAAGTAAGGAATTAGGTTATAGTAAATTAAATCCTTATTATGTAACAGGATTTGCAGATGCTGAGGGTTGTTTTTTAATAAATATTCTTCGTAGATCAGATGGGTATAATGTAAATTTGATGTTTAAAATTAATTTACATTTAAAAGATAAATTGTTATTAGAAAAAATTCGTAATTTTTTTGATAAAATTGGTAATATTACTGTTAGAAAAAACGGATCGGTTGAATACGTAGTTAGTTCTATAAAAGATTTGGAAATAGTTATTAATCATTTTGATGATTATCCTTTGATAACTCATAAATGGTCCGATTTTCAACTATTCAAATTAACATTTGAATTAATTAAACAAAAACAACATTTAGTTAAAGAAGGTTTATATAAAATATTGTCTTTAAAAGCAAGTCTTAATAAAGGTTTATCAGATGAATTAACTAGAGCTTTCCCTAATATTGTTCCTTTTGCAAGACCTAAGGTTTTTACACCTAAATTAAAAGATAAAAATCCACATTGAATATCAGGTTTTGTAGATGGTGACGGGTGTTTTTATATATCACTAACTAACAATTTAACTGGTATAGGTTTAATCTTTAAAGTTACACAACACACTAGAGATGCTGATTTACTGAAAGAATTTATAAATTATTTTAATTGCGGACGTTATTCTATTTGTTCTAAAGAAGCAGGAGATTTTATTGTTACTAGATTTAGTGATATTAATACGAAAATTATTCCTTTTTTTAATAAGTATCCTTTACAAGGTACTAAGTTATTTGATTTTCAGGATTTCAACGAAGTTGCAAAATTAGTTGAAAACAAAACTCATCTGGGGTTTGAAAGAATTAAACAAATAAAAATGGGTACAAATAGAGGAAGAATAATTAGTCCTACATACACTCAAAAAAGAACATATATTACTATACGATCTTATTCAAATAAATCCCACCTGGCGCCGGAGGCTACAGGAGGGGCGCTTAGCTTACGCAGCCCAGAAGATTTATCTCAAATTTCTTTTAATGAATGATTATCAGGATTAATAGATGGAAAGGGTCAGTTTTTTGCATCTAAAAAAGGGTATGCTAATTTTAAAATAATAATGAAAGAAGAAGATAAATTAGCACTTTATAATCTAAAACATAAATTTGGTGGATCTATTAAAAAGATATCTTCAGAGACAAAACTTAAATATAAGTTGAATCATAAAAAAGGATTAATTCAATTAATTAATAGTGTTAACGGTTTAATTCGAAATCCTGCAAGAATGTTAGAATTAAATAAGGTTTGTTTATTATATAATATAGAATTTAAAATGGCTGAACCTTTAACATATTTAAACGGTTGATTTAGTGGGTTCCTAGATAGTGATGGTTCAATACACTTTAATGAAAAGTCAAATCAATTAATTTTAAGTGTAACTCAAAAAAATAAATATTTATTAGATCCTATAAGAGATTTATATTCAGGAAGAATAAAACTTCTTAAATCTAAAGAAGCGTTTGAGTATTCTATTTATAGAAAACAAGAAATTTTAAATCTTATAGATAACTATTTTATAAATTACCCTTTAAAGTCTAGTAAAAGACATAAAATAGATTTAATTAAACAATTATTTTCCTTAGATGTTAAAACAGTATACCCTACTTTAAACGGACAAATCCTAGGAGATATAGTTAATTTAAAGAAAAAACAATCATTAATAGAAAAAATAAATTATAAATAAAATTTATTGTGGGAAAATATGCGTAGAGGTTATAAATATAATAATTATAGCTAATTCGCAGATAACCAAAGCTCGTGATTATTTATATAATCACTATAGTTTCAAATTTATTAATTCATCTATCATTATAAGATTACACCTATGTATTTTATGTGGGTTAATAAGATGAGAATTTGATACTCTCAGTAAGCGAGTAGGAATCTCAGAGGCCATACGTTTGATATTAGTCTTTAAATTAAAATTAATTAATCTAATACCTAAATTTTTTAAACAAGATAATCTTCTCGGATGAAAACCTTACATAATTTACACCAAAATTTTCATGGAAAAATTATTAAAGGGAAGCTTAAGCTTAAGCTTTCCAGGTGATTATATATATATATAAAATTACTAAATTATCTTTATTAAATTATAAAGTATTTAGTAGAAACATATCTACAAATACTTATAATTTAGATAAAAAAATTACAGATTCAGATCTTTCATTTAGAGAATGATTAGCTGGTTTAATAGATGGAGATGGTTACTTTTTATTAAGTAAAAATGGATATAATAGTTGTGAAATAACTATGGATGCCAGAGATAAAAAAGTTCTATATTTAATTCAACATAAATATGGAGGAAAACAAATATCAAATGCCGTATGCATATCTTTAAATATAAATTAAGAAATAGAGCAGGTTTAATTGCGTTGATAAATGATGTAAATGGACTAATTATAAATCCTATACGTTTATTGCAAATGAATAAACTTTGTATAAAATTTGATATAGAATTAAAATATGCAAATAATCTTATATTTAATAATGGATGACTTAGTGGGTTTATTGATAGTGATGGTTCAATATATTTTAATGAATCATCAGGTCAAGTTTTTATTGGTATAACTCAAAAAAATAAATATGGGGGGAAGAGTAGATATTTCTAGCCCAAAAATAGAAGCATTTAAATATGTTATATATAGAAAGGGTGAGTTATTTAATTTAATAGATAATTATTTTAATAAATATCCTTTAAAAACAGAAAAAATGAAAAGAGTTAATCTAATAAAACAATTTTATTTGGTGAGATTATGTAAAAAAAAACGAGGATGTTATAAAGTTTAATGATTGAGTTAAATTCAAATATAAATGAGAAAAATATGAAGACTAATAAAGAAATGGTCCACATTACATCATATTATTTATGACAGTAATTTTGCAATTAGGAATGATGGTAATAGCTATAGGTTTATCTTCTTATAATATTGCTATATTTCATTTAATAAATCATGCGTTCAAACTTTATAGGGCGCATGTAAAATTTGATTAATTGCTGGAAAATTCCTAATATTGAAAGAATCAATCAGCAGGGAAGTTATGTATATTGTAAAGACAACTTACTTAATTTCTTTTTTTAAGATATTTCTTAGTTTTTATATTTTAAAAGCTAAAATAAATAAGCAAAGGGGGGGGAGCGGCTTTAGGCTTTTATTTTATTATTAAGAATAAATTAATATAAGTCGCCCTACGAAGTAGCCCTACGAAGTAGCCCTAGTCAAGAAAAAAATAAATTAATTAATAAAGCGACTCTGTCTTAATTGAACCTTTTGTAGCTCTAGCTCTAGCCCATTATATACTATACGATAATAAATAGCTCTATAAAAAAGGGAAAAGGCTCTGCAATTTTTTCTCTGCTAGAGCTAGAGCCAGAAAAAAAGCACAAAAATAATAATACATAAAACCTTCAACGACCAAACGTCAAAAATATAGGACAGCCGCTCTATGGTGGAGCGGCTGGCCCCGATTTCTTATTATAGATATAGACATATATCTATAATAAGTTTTTTTTATTAATAATAATAAAAAAAGACAGCAGGGTAAATAGCTCTATAAAAAAGAGAAATTTACTTGTTTTTATAGAGCTTAGTAGAGCTAGCTAATTTTTTTTTTAGCAGCTCTACGCTCTACCTATGATAGTTATTATTATAACTAGGTTATAGAACAACACAAGCGCGGCTCTGTCTCTAGTTTTTTTTTATAAATCTATAATTTTGTATACTAATTATAGATAATATAATAAAAAAACTGATTTTTATTTATATCATTTATAATTAGCCTTTGCATATTTTTGCTTTTTTTCTATAACTTTTTTATTATATATATATAATAAAAAAGCTGCACATTTTCCATGGTGCGGAAAATAGGGCTAGGGCTGGGGCTGGGGCTGGGGCTGGGGCTGGGGCTGGGGCTGGGGCTGGGGCTGGGGCTGGGGCTGGGGCTGGGGCTGGGGCTGGGGCTGGGGCTGGGGCTGGGGCTGGGGCTGGGGCTGGGGCTGGATATAGAAAAAAGAGCAAAAGTAGAAATTATAAATTTATAAATAAAAATTACACACAAAGCTATATAAAATAAAGCTTAGCTTTTACTTAATATATTAAGAGATGGTCTAATAAACATAGTGATATGTTGTAGTAATTATACTTTATTATGCGTATATTTAAAATAACTTAGATTATCTAGGGGTAGCTAGGTATCATGTTTTTTTTATTCAGTGTTCTATAATATGGTGGTAATTTTTATTTTTTTTTTTACTTTTAAGACTCTCTCAAGCAAAAGAAAAATAGGCTCAACGAATAAAAAAAAAAGGACCGCCTAAGCCTTGTAGCACTATCAATTTTTAAGCGTAATGTGATATTGTATAATTAAAATTCGCCTATATTATAAAGGACTTTTTTTTAATTTACAGAGATATATTAAACTATATCTATCATTATAATAAGTTTGAATTTATTATTATAGATAAAGTTTTATTTAATTTAAGTTCAAATAGATTATTAAATACACCAATAAATCAATGCCTTACCTATTCACCCCTATAGGAGCAATAGAGCAGTAGGCAGTTACCCTAAAGAGGAGCAGGCTAAGCCTTGCCCCTTGACAGCCTTAGGAGTAAAATATTATACTAATATTGACGAAAAAAAATTACAAATTTTAAAGTTTTTTTATTATTATATAATAATAAAAAAACCTGCTAGCGCTGGGAAAATAAAAAAAAATCAGGTCTTTATCAAATAATTCAAAGATCCAACGGCAAAAGCTATGTGGGTTCTTCCGTAGATATAAGGACGAGGCTTATGCAGTATTTTAGTATAAAATATTTAATTAAAACCAGTGGGATGGTTATTTGTAAAGCTTTGCCCTTTGCCAGCTCAGCAGCTCCCAGCTGCTGAGCTGGGAGCTGCCAAAAGATATAGAAAAATAAAAAGTTAAAAATGGTTATTCAAAGTTTGATTTAAAAATACTTGAATATTGTGATGATACTTATGTAATAAAAAGAGAACAGTATTATATAGATCAATTAAAGCCAGAATACAATATATTAAAAACAGCATGTTCAACGTTAGGTTATAAACATTCTAAAGAATCACTAACTAAAATGTCTGCAGAGGAAAAAAACTTCCGGAAGAAGTTCGAGGGGGGCCGAGGACACATAAGGCTTTGAGTAGCAGGATTACCAAATCAAAGGATAGAAGTATTAAATAATTTTACAGGAGAAATAAAAGAATATGATTCTATAGGGCAGCTGCTTCAGATCTAGGAATAATTCATACTGTAATTTTAAATTATTTCAAGAGAAATCAAATGAAACCATATAGAGGTAAATACATATTTAAAAAATTATAAAAATACTCTGATGCAGTAAATTGTCTTAAGGTATAAAGGTGTTAACATAACAAATGATAAAGGAAAAAATGTCGTAATATTTTTAAAGTTTTTTTATTATTATATAATAATAAAAAAACCTGCTAGCGCTGGGAAAAAGGTGTCAGTTGAAGATTTGAACTTATAAATTCTCAATTAAAACCTAAGGATAAATACCCTTTAATAAAAGACATATCATTATATGATCTAATACCAGGGAAAATATATGTTTATAAGGTGGAAATTATGGAAATTAAGGGTATTTATAGTTTTTATAGTTTGGAGCCTCCCTTTGCTTTTTCTTATTCTATATATAGTTTTTATCTTTAAATTTATATATACTCATATATAAATGATCCTGTGGCAGCTCAGCAGCTGCAGGGCTGGGATAAAACAAAGATAAAAACTGGTTTTTTTTATGTTTTCTAGCTATGCTACGTTTTTATCTAGTAATTACTAGATAAAAACGTAGCATAGCTAGTTTTTATCCTTCAATTTATATATATATATCCATATATAAATAGTAAGGATAAAAACCAGTTTTATATGATTTATAATTAATTAAAATTATAAATTAATAGTTTTTTAATTAAATATATAAATACTTATTTATATATCATAATAAAAAACTGGTTTACTAAGCTTTTAATTATAAGATAGGTATCTTATAATTTAGCTTAGTAAACTAAAAAAACTAGTTTTATCTAGTAATTACTAGATAAAAACGTAGCATAGCTAGTTTTTATCCTTCAATTTATATATATATATCCATATATAAATAGTAAGAATAAAAACCAGTTTTTTTATATGATTTATAATTAATTAAAATTATAGAATTAATAGTTTTTTAATTAAATATATAAATACTTATTTATATATCATAATTAAAAAACTGGTTTACTAAGCTTTTAATTATAAGATAGGTATCTTATAATTTAGCTTAGTAAACTAAAAACTAGTTTTATCTAGTAATTACTAGATAAAAACTACGCTGTAAACCACGCTAGTTTTTATCCTTCAATTTATATATATATGTCCATATATAAATAGTAAGGATAAAAACCAGTTTTTTTTTATATGATTTATAATTAATTAAAATTATAAATTAATAAAAAAAAAACTAGAAAAGAAAAAGTTAATAAGTAATATACCTAATTACTTATCATAGAGTCTCCAAACTGGTTTTTTTATTATATTATTTCTTTTAAAATCTATATAAAGAGAATTTATAGTTTTTTAATTAAATATATAAATACTTATTTATATATCATAATTAAAAAACTGGTTTACTAACCTTTATTTATAGTTTTTATTATTAATTTATATTTTTTATAATTAAAATATAAATAATAATAATAAAAACTAGTTTTGCTTTTTTATTATTATATAATAATAAAAAAACTTTCTAATATTTATATTTTAATTTTCAAAAATATAAATTAAGAAAGTTTTTGATGAGAACACAGTTCTCATCTTCTGGTTTTTGTTGTTAAATTTCTAATTACAGCTCTACTAATTAGAAATGATAACAACAAAAACAAATTTTTAATTCTATGATTTCTAATTAACTTAATTAGAAATTTAGAATTAAAAATTGGAAAAACTAAGATAGGTATCTTATAAATTAGTTAGTAAACTAAAAAAAAACTAATAAATTTATAAGAATGTAAATTTTTCTTGTTTTACCTTTTGTCTATTGTTAATAGACAAAAGTAAAACCAAAAGATAAATCGTAATTATAAAAACTTGTTTTTCTTTATTCCTATTTATTTTAATATTTAAATAAAATAAATAAATAAAGTTTTTTATTATATATATATATATAATAAAAAACCTGCTGTGCAGGAAAAACTAAAAATCAGCGTGATTTATGGTTTTTGTTGTTAAATTTCTAATTACGGCTCTATAATTAGAAATGATAACAACAAAAACAAGTTTTTAATTCTATGATTTCTAATTAAGTTAATTAGAAATTAAGAATTAAAAACTGGAAAAACTTAAACCCTAATGATAGGGAATGGGAGGGGTTATCTCTAACTTTTTTGTCTCGCTTTTAGCGAGTTGCTATTTATAAAAATAGCGACTAAAGACAAAAAAGTAAATTTTGTTATTTTTAAATACATATAAAAAATAACAAAATTAAGTAAACAGCGAAATTTTCTTGATAATAGAATAGGAAGATATTTTAATTTGGTTAAACCAGGTGGTATTAGCACTGAGTTAGGTGACTTTTATTTTTGTAGTTTATATAATTAAATTTATATGAATTTAACTTTCATATAAATCGTAATTATATAAACTTGTTTTTTTTTTATATTATTTATAATTAATTAAAAAAATTATAAATTAATAAAAAAAAACTAAACACCCTGAGTATTTAGCCGGTAATTCTAAGAAAGCTCAGGTGCAAAGCAGCCATTATTCTATTTGAATTCTAACGGTAGTCGAGGTAAGCTTCGCTTACCTCGACAAAAATATATCTTTAAAAATGGCTGCGCTAGCTCTACCGTACCCTGGGTGCTAGCAACAGCTCTAATACTAGTTTGATCGATATCGATCCAAATATTACAAAAAAAAAATACGCATAGCAGCATATGCTGCTATATACGCATACAAATAAAATATATATATCTTTTTTCTAGTTTTCTAGAGCTCTTTATTAATTTAATAGATACCTATCTATTAAATGATATAAAGGAAAACGTAGAGAGCTCTACTGCTCTGCGTATCCTTCCAGGATACGCAGAG
Organism: Ophiocordyceps camponoti-floridani; assembly: GCA_012980515.1. Taxonomy (NCBI): domain Eukaryota; kingdom Fungi; phylum Ascomycota; class Sordariomycetes; order Hypocreales; family Ophiocordycipitaceae; genus Ophiocordyceps; species Ophiocordyceps camponoti-floridani. Next base: position 111,421 of record CM022976.1, read on the forward strand.
CTAGAGTTATGATATATAATTAAGAGAAATTATATATTTATATAGCAAAACTAGCACTAGGAAAAAATATTTTATTTTAAATATAATAGGTATAATTACGGGTTAGGAGGGGGTTAGCTAATTATATATTTATGTAATCTTTAGCCGTATCTAGTCCTGAAAAATGGACTATTATAGTCATTTATTGTAAATAATATAGTGAATCCCTAAAACCAATAATATGATTATGCCTATATTTTTACTTTTACTTTTTTGGTAGTAAACTTTAATAATTCTTCGTTTCTGGAAGCAAAAACAGACTCAGTGGAGGGAGCCGGGCTTGATAACTTCCTACCTCATACCACCCTTTCGCTAAACTCTTACTCACAGTTAAGTATTAGTCAAGATGAAAAAGTAAATAAAATTAGTAGTTATCTAAATCCTTTTTTTGTAACAGGATTCGTAGATGGTGAGGGTTCCTTTATAGTCACTATTAGAAAATCTTCTGGGTCTAGTAAGCTTCAAAATTGATTTACACCATAAAGATTTATCGCTTTTAAAATTTATTCAAGCTTATTTTTCGGGTATTGGAAATATATATTATGATAGTGAGAGAAATACAGTTAACTTAATTATAAGTTCTTTGGAAGAGATTAAAGTTATAATTTCACATTTCGATAAGTACCCCTTGATTAGTTTTTTTTTATTAATTTATAAAATATATACCTTTTATAAATATCATAAAAAAAAACAAGTTCTTATTAATATCATTTATAAGATAATATTAAATCTTATAAATTTATTAATAAGAACTACTCAAAAGCTAGCTGATTATTTACTTTGAAGAAAAGTATTTATGATGATAAGTCGCAAGGAACATCTTAATCTTTCAGGATTACAAACTATTCTTAACATACGAGCAAGTATAAATTTAAGGTTATCGCAATCTTTAACTGAAGCTTTTCGGTGGCAGTAAGGAGACCTTGCCGATGAGTAGCAGGTTTTACTAGCGGCTCTCCCCAGCGTAGTTTTTATCTAGTAATTACTAGTTTTTAGAATTAAATTTATAAATAATAGAATAGATTTATAAATAATAATTCTAAAAACTTGTTTAAAATTCTATGATTTCTTATTAAAAATTAGTAAATAAGAAATTAAGAATTTTAAACTAGATAAAAACTAGTTTTTTTTTAGTTTACTAAGCTAAATTATAAGATACCTATCTTATAATTAAAAGCTTAGTAAACCAGTTTTAATTATGATATATAAATAAGTATTTATATATTTAATTAAAAAACTATTAATTATAATTTTAATTAATTATAAATCATATAAAAAAACTGGTTTTTATTCTTACTATTTATATATGGATATATATATATAAATTGAAGAATAAAAACTAGCGGCTCTCCCCAGCGTAGTTTTTATCTAGTAATTACTAGTTTTTAGAATTAAATTTATAAATAATAGAATAGATTTATAAATAATAATTCTAAAAACTTGTTTAAAATTCTATGATTTCTTATTAAAAATTAGTAAATAAGAAATTAAGAATTTTAAACTAGATAAAAACTAGTTTTTTTTTAGTTTACTAAGCTAAATTATAAGATACCTATCTTATAATTAAAAGCTTAATAAACCAGTTTTAATTATGATATATAAATAAGTATTTATATATTTAATTAAAAAACTATAAATTCTAATTCCTAATTAGAAATAATATAATAAAACTGGTTTTTATTTATGTGATTTCTAATTAGGAAATTAGAAATTAATAAATAAAAACTAGTGGGGGGGGGGAGTGGGGAGTGGGGAGTGGGGAGTGGGGAGTGGGGAGTGGGGAGTGGGGAGTGGGGAGTGGGGAGTGGGGAGTGGGGAGTGGGGAGTGGGGAGTGGGGAGTGGGGAGTGGGGAGTGGGGAGTGGGGAGTGGGGAGTGGGGGAGTGGGGAGTGGGGAGTGGGGAGTGGGGAGTGGGGAGGGCTGCTATTTTATAAATATTTATAAATATAAAAGTAAATTAGGTGAAGGAGTCAGATTAGGTTTTTCTATAGCTCAGCATTAGTGATGAACGATTAATGAAAAAATTCATCGAATACTTAAACTGTGGAAACGTTTATTTTAGTAAAGAAGCTGTATATTTTCGAGTAGAGAAATTTAGCGATATTGAAACAAAAATTATATTATTTTTCGTTAAACATCCCATCTTAGGAGTTAAGGCTGAAGATTTTAAGGATTTTTGTTTGGTAGCTGAGTTAATGAAAGAAAAGAAACATCTAACTCCAGTACCCCGGAGGGGTGTGGTTTATGTAAAATTCGTCAAAGGGATGAATAAAGGAAGATAAACTTAATTTTTTTTTTCATAGTTTCGTATTTACAATAAAAAGTAATATTTGCAGTTAATACATTAACAGGATTGGTCAAATATTATGCTAATAATAGTCAAGCAGGTGATCGGGGTACAGTAAGACGTAATAGGAATAATAATACTATTACAAGGGATGGAATTAAGTACATAAATGAAGACATATTTATTGAACATTTTCCTGCCTATGTAGAAGGCACTGAATTTAAACTCAATAAAGAACAGTTGGCTAATCTTCCTGATAATCCTAAAAATTAAATGTCTATAAAGGATTACTATTCCTAGGTGCCGGTAGCGTTATTCACGCAGTAGCCGATAATCAAGACCTTAGAAAATACGGAGGATTAATATCTTTTTTACCTTTAACTTACACTGTAATTTTAATAGCTAGTCTTAGTCTAGTGGCTTTCCCTGTAAAAATATAAGGGAAATATAGAATAAATGGGGTAAACTACCAAATACCGGGGACGTCCTAAAGTTTACGGTACCAAACTAAAGTTTAAAAACTCTAAGTGGCTGAATTAATTCTTCAGGTAGGGTAATAACCCGTCAAATGAGTGAAAACAAAATGGCTAATCGCGGATCTAAATCAGCTAGATATAATAGTATAGCTGTAAAAGAGCAACGAGTAGACGGTAGTTAACACATATATTATGTGTTTAAGGTGTACTCTAACGGATTTATAAATAAATTATCGAGTCAGAATCCCGCCATGCGAAGCAGCGAAGTGACTAATATATAACAAAGTTATATGGAGTGACTCTACTCTAAGATTTATTACATTAGATACTTATATGTTACCAATACTAGGAATTCATACCTAATAAGAAATATAGTCAGAAAATATGCTAATGACTCAAATATAAATATATTAAATCCTTGATTTCTAACAGGATTTGTAGATGCTGAAGGAAGTTTTATAATAAATATCAATGGCCAAGCGGAAATGGAGAGCGAGTGCTTCATTTAAAATAACTCTTCATTTAAAAGATAAAGCTCTTTTAAATCAAATACAATCCTTTTTTGGAGTAGGTAATATTTGGGTCTAGTGTATCATATGAAGTTAATTCTTTAAAAGGTTTAGAAATTATTATAAACCATTTTAATAAATATCCTTTGCTTAGTAGTTTTTAAAGTTAAATTTATAATTACCTAATTATAAATTATAACTATAAAAACTTGTTTTTCTTTATGTTATTTATATTTAAGTTAAATATAAATTAATAAAGAAAAACTAAAAAATATTCTGATTTTGAATTGTTTAAATTAGCTACAGCAATAATTAATAAAAGAGAACATTTAAGAATAGAAGGCTTAACGAAAATATTAAGTATTAAAGCTTCTATGAATAGAGGTTTATCTGAAAAATTAATTAAAGAGTTTTCTAATATAGTTCCTAGCCCCAGCGTAGTTTTTATCTAGTAATTACTAGATAAAAACTAGTTTTTTTTTAGTTTACTAAGCTAAATTATAAGATACCTATCTTATAATTAAAAGCTTAGTAAACCAGTTTTAATTATGATATATAAATAAGTATTTATATATTTAATTAAAAAACTATTAATTATAATTTTAATTAATTATAAATCATATAAAAAAAACTGGTTTTTATCCTTACTATTTATATATGGATATATATATATAAATTGAAGGATAAAAACTAGCGTGGGCGCGTGGGCGCGTGGGCGTAGTTTTTATCTAGTAATTACTAGTTTTTAGAATTAAATTTATAAATAATAGAATAGATTTATAAATAATAATTCTAAAACTTGTTTAAAATTCTATGATTTCTTATTAAAAATTAGTAAATAAGAAATTAAGAATTTTAAACTAGCAGTGGTGCTAGCCATAAAAACTAGTTTTTTTTTAGTTTACTAAGCTAAATTATAAGATACCTATCTTAGTTTTTCCAATTTTTAATTCTAAATTTCTAATTAAGTTAATTAGAAATCATAGAATTAAAAATTTGTTTTTGTTGTTATCATTTCTAATTAGTAGAGCTGTAATTAGAAATTTAACAACAAAAACCAGAAGATGAGAACTGTGTTCTCATCAAAAACTTTCTTAATTTATATTTTTGAAAATTAAAATATAAATATTAGAAAGTTTTTTTATTATTATATAATAATAAAAAAACCTGCTGCTAAGCAGCTCAGCAGCTTTTTTATTATATATACATATAATAAAAAAGTTTTTGTTGTTAAATTTCTAATTACAGCTCTACTAATTAGAAATGATAACAACAAAAACAAATTTTTAATTCTATGATTTCTAATTAACTTAATTAGAAATTTAGATTTAAAAATTGGAAAAACCAGTTTTTATTATTATTATTTATATTTTAATTATAAAAAATATAAATTAATAATAAAAACTATAATTAAAAGCTTAGTAAACCAGTTTTTTTAATTATGATATATAAATAAGTATTTATATATTTAATTAAAAAAACTATTAATTATAATTTAATTAATTATAAATCACATAAAAAAAAACTAGTTTTTACAATTATTAATTTATAATTAGGAAATTCTAAATTTAATTGTAAAAACTATAAAAAGACCCGAATTAAAAGAGCAAATAATACCAGATCCCTATTGAATAGCTGGTTTTGCTAGTTTTTTTTTATTAATTTATAATTTTAATTAATTATAAATCATATAAAAAAAAAACTGGTTTTTATTCTTACTATTTATATATGGATATATATATATAAATTAAAGAATAAAAACTAGCGGCTCTCCCCAGCGTAGTTTTTATCTAGTAATTACTAGATAAAAACTAGTTTTTTTTTAGTTTACTAAGCTAAATTATAAGATACCTATCTTATAATTAAAAGCTTAGTAAACCAGTTTTTTTAATTATGATATATAAATAAGTATTTATATATTTAATTAAAAAAACTATAAATTTCTAATTTCCTAATTAGAAATAATATAATAAAAAAACTGGTTTTTATTTATGTGATTTCTAATTAGGAAATTAGAAATCGGTGAAGGTTGTTTAATGGTAAGAGTTAGATATAGTTCAACAAGTCCGCTAGGCTATAAAGTAGAATTAATATTCCAAATAACTCAGCATATCAGAGATAAATTATTAATTAGATCTCTAATAGATTATTTAGGTTGTGGAAAATATAGGGAAAGAAAAGGAGGTTTAGCTGGAGATTATTTGGTTTATAAATTATCAGAGATAAGCGAAAAAATAATACCCTTTTTTGATAAATATCCCATATTAGGTGTTAAATCTTTAGAATATAATGATTTTAAGATAGTATCTAATATAATGAAAAAAAAAGGACATTTAACAATAGAAGGGTTAAACCAAATAAAACAAATTCAATCTAATATGAATACAAATAGATCTATATAATTTTGTTTTTATAAGTTTTTTGTAATATTGCAGCAAGGTAAATCTGATAACCGTGTTTATGACAGGATTCTACAGTAAAGATTTTATATTAGAATCAGCTTATGGTCAATCTAGCTTTAGTAGTATAAACGTTTATTATATAGCACTAACAGGTGCAGTCTTTACTACACTATATTCGCTTAAAGTTCTCTACCTCACTTTTTTAGCCTATCCTAATGGCCCTATAAATTATTATAAAAATGCTCATGAAGGTGATATTTTTTTAAGCTTACCATTAATTATATTAGCGATATTCTCAATATATTTCGGCTACTTAACTAAAGAGATATTTATTGGTTTAGGTTCTCTTTTCTTTATAGATAATAGTATTTTTATTAACCCTATACATGAGATATTTATAGATACAGAATTTGCTGTTAATACTATGTTAAAAGTATTACCTTTAATCTTAACAATATTATCGTTAATATTAGCTATAGTATATATTGAGTATATTGCTAGTGCTATATCTAATTTAAAATTATCTAGTTTAGGTTACTATCTTTTTGGGTTTTTCAATCAACGTTTCTTGATTGAATATTTCTATAATAAATATATAGTTAATACTGTGATAATAATAGGAGGTCAAACAACTAAAATTTTAGATAAAGGTAGTATAGAATGAATAGGTCCTTATGGTATAGCGATACTATTAACTAGAGTAAGTAAAACAATTTCTAATTTAAGTAAAGGTCTTGTTACAGATTACGCTCTTTATATTCTTATAGGTATTTGTTTTTTCTTATCTCTATTTATTTTTTCTAATGATATATTAGTTAATAATATTGTTATATCTTGTGTATTAATTCTATTATATCTGAAAGATATGGACATCCCTACTAGAACCTAGTGCCGCTAAAAAATAGAGCAAAAGCCGCTCTAGTTTTTTGGTTTACTGGGGCAGAGCCGCCGCAGCAGAGCCGCCACAGAGCCGCAGCAGAGCCGCCACAGAGCCGCAGCAGAGCCGCCGCAGCAGAGCCGCCGCTTTTTTATTATTATATAATAAAAATAATAAACCTTTTGTATATTATTCATAGTTTTTATGGTTAAATTGATAATAACTTAATAAAATAAAATAAAAAGGCAATATGGTAAAAGATATGGTGAATATTATATATAAATAAAATAAGTAGAGCATGAGTAACAGTGTGTATTTTTGTGCATCATACGATTTGCTATACGGTTAATATATATATATATGGCCGTTTTTACTAAATATGCCTATATATAGGCAGATATGTAAACATAAGCGGATAAATAAGAAAAAGATATGATTTATATAAATATTTTATATACATAATAACTAAAATAGGTTAGTTAAGAATTGAGTTGAGGTTTTTGCTCGGTCTAAAGACCGAGCAAAAACGTATTTTTCCTTTTAATATAAAAAGGAAAAATTCCCGTAAAAAATTTTAGGTTGAGGGGTGCAGAGCCGCTCTAGAGCCGCTAAATTTTTTGTCCTTTTAGCTAATGGCTAGGTATTATCTAGCTGCTCGTAGTATTGCATATATAAGCTACAATATCTATTTTACTTTACATATAATTATATATAATTTTTTTAATTAAAAAGAGAATATAGCGGTTCTAGTTTTGTCTTTTCTATCTATTTATATATTTATATTTATAAAATATATAAATTATAAGATAGTTTTTATTGTTAAATATCTAATTACTTAATTAGTAATTTTTTATATATAAAAAATCACGGCTCAACTGTTGAGTTGAGCCGGCTCAAGGCTCAACCGCTAAAAAAATTTAGTAAATAAAATTTGTTAGGCCGGGGCTAGAGCCGCGGGCTCTACTAAAAAATTTTATGAAATAAAAATTTTTAGTAGAGCCTATTTGCCTTCGTAGAAGGCAAATAGGGAAATCATAACAATAAAAACTACAGTTGAGCGGCTCAACTGTAGTTTTTATCCTTCAATTTATATATATATATATCCATATATAAATAGTAAGGATAAAAGTTTTTTTTTATATGATTTATTTTTTTTTTTGAATTATGTATAGTTTCTATAATTAAATTTATAAATATTAGATTAATTTATAAATAATAATTATATAAACTGGTTTTTACAATTTTTAATTCTAAATTTCTAATTAAGTTAATTAGAAATCATAGAATTAAAATTTATTTTGTTGTTATCATTTCTAATTAGTAGAGCTGTAATTAGAAATTTAATAACAAAAACTTTTATTATATGTATATATAATAAAAAAGCTGCTGAGCTGCTTAGACAGCAGGTTTTTTATTATATATATATATAATAAAAAACTTTATATTATTTAATAGAAAGATATCTATTAAATTAATAAATAAAAACTACATAATTATTAGTTTTTTTTTATTAATTTATAATTTACATTAATTATAAATAACATAAAAAAAAAACAAGTTTTTAATTCTATGATAAGTAATTAAGTAATTACTTATTAAGAATTCAAAACTAAAAAAAAAATTAGTTTTGGCTGTATCTTCGGCGCAGCAGGTTTTGTTTTCTTATTAAGAAAACAAAACATTCTTTTTAATTTAGAAATATCTTAAAATTAAAAAGGATACAGACAAAAACTTATAATTAATTAAAATTATAAAATTAATAGTTTTTTAATTAAATATATAAATACTTATTTATATATCATAATTAAAAAACTGGTTTACTAAGCTTTTAATTATAGTTTTTATTATTAATTTATATTTTTATAATTAAAATATAAATAATAATAATAAAACTAGTTTTGCAATTTTAAATCTAAATTTCTAATTAAGTTAATTAGAAATCATAGAATTAAAATTTGTTTTATTATTATCATTTCTAATTAGTAGAGCTGTAATTAGAAATTTAACAACAAAAACTTTTTTATTATATGTATATATAATAAAAAAGCTGCTGAGCTGCTTAGCAGCAGGTTTTTTTATTATTATATAATAATAAAAAAACTTTCTAATATTTATATTTTAATTTTCAAAAATATAAATTAAGAAAGTTTTTGATGAGAACACAGTTCTCATCTTCTGGTTTTTGTTGTTAAATTTCTAATTACAGCTCTACTAATTAGAAATGATAACAACAAAATAAATTTTAATTCTATGATTTCTAATTAACTTAATTAGAAATTTAGAATTAAAAATTGGAAAAACTAAGATAGGTATCTTATAATTTAGCTTAGTAAACTAAAAAAACTAGTTTTTATGGCTAGCACCACTGCTAGTTTAAAATTCTTAATTTCTTATTTACTAATTTTTAATAAGAAATCATAGAATTTTAAACAAGTTTTAGAATTATTATTTATAAATCTATTCTATTATTTATAAATTTAATTCTAAAAACTAGTAATTACTAGATAAAAACTACGCTGTAGAGCGTAGAGCCACGCTAGTTTTTATTCTTCAATTTATATATATATATCCATATATAAATAGTAAGAATAAAAACCAGTTTTTTTTTATATGATTTATAATTAATTAAAATTATAAATTAATAGTTTTTTTAATTAAATATATAAATACTTATTTATATATCATAATTAAAAAAACTGGTTTACTAAGCTTTTAATTATAAGATAGGTATCTTATAATTTAGCTTAGTAAACTAAAAAAAAACTAGTTTTTATCTAGTAATTACTAGATAAAAACGTAGCATAGCTAGTTTTTATTCTTCAATTTATATATATATATCCATATATAAATAGTAAGAATAAAAACCAGTTTTTTTTTATATGATTTATAATTAATTAAAATTATAAATTAATAGTTTTTTTAATTAAATATATAAATACTTATTTATATATCATAATTAAAAAAACTGGTTTACTAAGCTTTTAATTATAAGATAGGTATCTTATAATTTAGCTTAGTAAACTAAAAAAAAACTAGTTTTTATCTAGTAATTACTAGATAAAAACGTAGCATAGCTAGTTTTTATTCTTCAATTTATATATATATATCCATATATAAATAGTAAGAATAAAAACCAGTTTTTTTTTATATGATTTATAATTAATTAAAATTATAAATTAATAAAAAAAAACTAGAAAAGAAAAAGTAAAAGAAATTATAAATTTATAGTTTTTTTAAATTTTCTGTATAAAGATAGACATATCTTTATATAGTTTTTATACCAATTTATAAATACTTATTTATAAATGATCCTGGTTATTTTTATATATAAATTTATAATTTTTATTAATTATAAATGGACCTGCTGGCTGCGCCTGCAAAAAAAAAATCAGTTTTTTTAGTTTTTAGTTAGTTTACTAACTAAATAAAAACAACAAAATACTGCACAGAAAAAAATGTAAAAACATAGCTAGTTGGTAATAATGTAATGTAATATTAGTATATGCATAACATACTGTACTATTATGCATAATAAGCCATTAGTAATATAATAAGCGTATAATTAACTAAAATGAGATTATTAAAAAGTCACCCTTTCTTAAAATTAATTAATGCATATATTATAGACCATTCTCAACCAACCAATATTAGTTATTTGTGAAACTTTGGTTCATTATTAGCCCTTTGCTTAGGTATACAAATATTGACAGGAGTTACTTTAGCGATTAATGGGTCGCTATAAAATCTTACATTACAAATTGCTGGAACATCCTAAAATATTATTTTACTAGCCCCAGCGTAGTTTTTATCTAGTAATTACTAGATAAAAACTAGTTTTTTTTTAGTTTACTAAGCTAAATTATAAGATACCTATCTTATAATTAAAAGCTTAGTAAACCAGTTTTTTTAATTATGATATATAAATAAGTATTTATATATTTAATTAAAAAAACTATTAATTTATAATTTTAATTAATTATAAATCATATAAAAAAAAACTGGTTTTTATTCTTACTATTTATATATGGATATATATATATAAATTGAAGAATAAAAACTAGCTAGACAGTGGGGCGTAGCCGGAAAAACTTCTGTTAGCTAAGCTAGATTTATTTGTAGCTTATTAAATAAAATGTATTAGGACTATCAGCAGGAAAGCAATTAGGTATAATAACAAATTGAATCTTCAGAGACTATACGTAAGAAATATATCATATTATATATAACAAAAAAAAATAATTAAGGATATGTTAAGAGATAGTCCAGCTTTATAAAAAAAAATAAAGAATAAAGTTATTACTTAATTAATTCTATTTATTTTAATTGTAAAAACTATACGCGACTACCTATCCCTGGGATAGTATCAATACCTAAAAGTTTAATAAGTAAACAATCTAGGTATAATAGTAATTCAAACTTTGTCTATGGGACTTATAGTTTAAAGGCGAAGCCCTGGATTTGTAGATGCTGAGGGTTGCTTTACTATGTCTATATTTAAATCAAGTACAGCTAAGATAGGTTGAACTATAGAACCTTGTTTTATTATAACTTTACATGTTAGAGATGTAGAATTCTTGAATTCTATAAAAAAACTTTTTTTCTGTAGGTACAGTAAGAGTGTTAAAACAAACGGTACAATTTAGAGTCAGATCTAGATCAGAGCTTAATGTTATTATTGATCATTTTAATAAATATCCTTTACAAACTACAAAAGCTTTAAATTTGGGGTATTTTTGTCGCTTTTTAATTTTTTATTCTATATAGGTCTATATAGAACAAAAAATCCAGGGGACCTGGGCAACCTGCTTCGATTTCTTAGTTATGATAGACATATCTTAACTAAGAAATTAAAAACGGGTGAAATTTTAAATTTTCTCAATAAAAAATTGCATACTAGTATATCAGGGGCGCGGCGGCTTCGCCGCCGCCCTAAAATTAGCTTCTTTTATAAATAAATTAAATAACCCTTTGTCCGAGTCTTTAGTTTTTTTTTTATAAATTTATAATTTTGTAAGCTTTAAATTATAAATCGTATAAAAAAAACTTGTTTTTTATTATTATGATTTATTTTAATATTTAAATAAAATAAATAAATAATAAAAAACTAAAAAAAAAATTATTAGAATTAGGTCATTAGTTAAATTTGAAACAAGTTAAAAATTTTTTTTTAAAAAATTTTGGCCGTAACACTGTATTAAATCCTTTCTGATTGTCAGGGTTTGCATCTGTTGAGCGGCTCTAGAGAAGGTTCATTTACATATTTTTCTAGATCACTAAAATATTGCAAATGAAATTGTTAAAGACTATTCTTTTGTATTAGAAGTAAGTAAAAAGACCAAGGATTTAAATGTATTAAATTTAATTCATGCTTATTTTAAAGTAGGTAATGTCTATACAGATATTAAACGTGTAAGTAGATATAGATTAAGAGTTAATAAAAAAAATTTGGATTTATTAACATCACATTTCAGTAAGTATCCTTTAAAAGGATATAAAGCTATACAATATTTACGCTCTCACGAGATAAAAGGTAGATGATGTAGAATAAAGGATAATAAGTTCAATAATAATAAAGTAGTAAGACATAAGCTCAGGAAAAGGTCATTATAATGAGCCCTGAGCTTAAGCAATTAAATTTAAAAATAAAAGATAATTTAAAGATTTGGATTATTTCTTTCCAGTCACTTATTAATAGAAGTATCTTATGTAAAAAAAAATCGACAAAAGCTAACACTAGCCGGTCCGTAACTATAAACTTAAACTCTCTAAGAGACGAAGAGTTTTTCGAATGGTTTAGAGGTTTAGTTGACGGTGAAGGATGTTTTAGTATAAGTAAGTCTAGCAACCAGTTTATCTTTAGATTTATTATTAACATGCATATATAGAGGCACCTTTGCTTAACTATATATCTTATAGATTGAAAGTTGGTTATATTAATGAAACCAAGAGTTCTGTAAGTTTTACTGAAAAGTTGAGCTTGAAAAAATCTTTAGCATTTTTGATAATAATTCTTTAAATACAACAAAAAATTGAAATTCCCTAAAAAAGCATATGATCTATATAATAATAAATCGTTCCTTGGTGATAGAAAATAAATCCAAGATGAAATTCTTAAAGTTTTTTTTAATAGGAATATAAAATATTAAAAAAAACCTGCTACGCTGCTAAAAGATCACATCTTTAGTAAAAGAATAGAATTTAATTTAGTAGAGCCGCTCTAGTTATTTTTTTATTTTTTTTTTTTAAGTTAGTTTTTCCTTAAGATATTTAATATTTAGAAATATCTTAAGTTTTTTATTATATGTATATATAATAAAAAACCTGCACGATGCGGAGGGAAATAGGAAAATAATGAATGAATGAATGAATGAATGAATGAATGAATGAGCGGTGGAAATAGATAGTTTTTATTTAGTTTACGAAGCTAATTTATAAGATACCTATCTTAGTTTTTCCAATTTTTAATTCTAAATTTCTAATTAACTTAATTAGAAATTTAGAATTAAAAATTGTAAAAACCAGTTTATATAATTATTATTTATAAATTAATCTAATATTTATAAATTTAATTATAGAAACTATACATAATTCAAAAAAAAAATAAATCATCCTTTGGCAGCTCCCAGCTCAGCAGCTTTTTTATTATATATCTATATAATAAAAAAGTTTTCTTTGTTTAGTATTCTTTAGCTATGCTACGTTTTTATCTAGTAATTACTAGATAAAAACTAGTTTTTTTATTTATATATGTCTATATAAATAAAAAAACGAGAATATACTAAACAAGAGTTTTGTTTTCTTATGTATAAGAAAACAAAACTACGCAGGAGCTAGTTTTTATCCTTCAATTTATATATATATATCTATATATAAATATTAAGGATAAAAACCAGTTTTTTTTTATATGATTTATAATTAATTAAAATTATAAATTAATAGTTTTTTTAATTAAATATATAAATACTTATTTATATATCATAATTAAAAAAACTGGTTTACTAAGCTTTTAATTATAAGATAGGTATCTTATAATTTAGCTTAGTAAACTAAAAAAAAAACTAGTTTTTATCTAGTAATTACTAGATAAAAACGTAGCATAGCTAGAAAACATAAAAAAAAACCGGTTTTTTATTATTATTATTTATTTTAATATACAGAAAATAAATTAATAATAAAAAACTGGAAAAACAAGTTTTTTATTAATTCTATTTATTTTAGAGTTTACATAAAATAAATAAATAATAAAAAACTATAAAAGAGTGTGCTGCTTCTTTTTTTAATGTTAGTCTTATGGTCGTTAGTTGAAAGCTAAATAAAGGTACTTTTATAGAATATAAGGGTGAAAAGTTGTTTTTAGTTTTACTTTTTGTTAGCTATTCGGTTTTTTTAAAATTAAAATTTTAAGAAAAACGTATTTTTTTTTTTTCATAATTATGAAATAATAAAAAAAATGCGGCTCAACAAACAAACAAGTAAAACCAAAGGAAACGAGAAAGATTTATTATTGTTTAGATAAGGATTAATTTTTAAGCGAATGAGTGTCGATAATGATTAGAAATAGTTAATTATTATAATAATAATAAAGATAAGACTAATAGGCCATGCTACGATATAACCAAGATAAACTTAGAAAAGCTATTGGTAAAGTTAAGCAAATTAAAATAAAGCCGACTGCAGAAAAAATGGCTAGAGCGGCCGGCTCCCTTTGCTAGTTTTTCCCAGCCCTATTTTCCGCGTAGCGGGGCGTAGCCGTGCAGGTTTTTTTTTATTATATAATAAAAAAAAACTTTATTAATTTAATAGATATCCTTCTATTAAATGATATAAAGGAAAAACTAGTTTTTAGCCCTACCATTTATATATGAGTATATATAAATTTAGGGGAGCGGAGCGTAGTTTTTTTTTATAGTGTTAATACTATAAAAAAAAACTTTTTCTTATTCTATAATATAGTTTTTATCGCGGCTAAATTTATATATACTCATATATAAATGATCCTTAGAGAGCCGTTTTGTTTTTTAATATTCTTTAGTTTTTTTATTTATATATGTCTATATAAATAAAAAAACAAGGATATATTAGTTTTTTTTTTTATTAATTTATAATTTACATTAATTATAAATAAGATAAAAAAAAACAAGTTTTGAGGGTGATAAGTAATTAAGTAATTACTTATTAAGGCCCTCAAAACCTAAAAAACAAAACAAAGATAAAAACTGGTTTTTTTTATATGATTTATTTTTTTTTTTTGAATTATGTATAGTTTCTATAATTAAATTTATAAATATTAGATTAATTTATAAATAATAATTATATAAACTGGTTTTACAATTTTAATTCTAAATTTCTAATTAAGTTAATTAGAAATCATAGAATTAAAATTTATTTTGTTGTTATCATTTCTAATTAGTAGAGCTGTAATTAGAAATTTAACAACAAAAACTTTTATTAATAATAAAAAAGTTTTTTTTTTATTATTAATAAAAAAAAAACTTAAATATATAAATACTTATTTATATATCATAATTAAAAAAACTGGTTTACTAACCTTTTATTTATAGTTTTTATTATTAATTTATATTTTTTATAATTAAAATATAAATAATAATAATAAAAACTGGTTTTTGCTTTTTTTATTTTTATATAATAATAAAAAAACTTTCTAATATTTATATTTTAATTTTCAAAAATATAAATTAAGAAAGTTTTTGATGAGAACACAGTTCTCATCAAAAACCTGCTGTTGCTGGCAGCTCAGCAGCTTTTTTATTATATATACATATAATAAAAAAGTTTTTGTTGTTAAATTTCTAATTACAGCTCTACTAATTAGAAATGATAACAACAAAAACAAATTTTTAATTCTATGATTTCTAATTAACTTAATTAGAAATTTAGAATTAAAAATTGGAAAAACTAAGATAGGTATCTTATAAATTAGTTAGTAAACTAAAAAAAAACTAGAAAAGAAAAGTTAAGTAGGAGCCTCACAACACAACACAGTCGTAAAGACCAAACTAAAATAATTAAGTAAAACAAAAAATTAAAGTTTTACTAAGAAAATGGCATTACAATCCTAGTATAGCAGAAGCATTCAATTCTGTTGAGCATTCCGATACGTGTTTGTTGTTCGTTATATGTGTAAATTTCTTTATACTTACCGGAAATTATCTGGTCTTATACGTCATTATAAAAAATCCCATTATACGCCCATTAGTAACCTCAACAGGCTCTATGAAAATAGCACACAGCACACACCTAGATACACTTCTTCTAATAGTTTTTAGAGCCTCTGGCAGCTCAGCAGCTTTTTTATTATATATACATATAATAAAAAAGTTTTTTTTTTATTATTAATAAAAAAAAAACTTAAATATATAATTTATCTTAATTATATATCATAACTCTAAAAACTGGTTTTCCCAGCCCTATTTTCCGCGTAGCGGAAGGCTAGCCGTGCTTTTTTTTTTTATTATCTTTTGGTAGCTCGCTAGTTTTTTTCTAGTATTTTATACTAGAAAAAAACTTTTTATTTTTTAAGATAAGGATATCTTAAAAAAGTAAAAACATAATAAAAAAAAACCTGCACGGCTACGCCTCCCGCTGTGCGGGTGGGAAAAACTAGAAAAACACACTACTTCTTTCAACTCATTATCTGAAGAAAATTTTCAAGAGTGATTTAGAGGTTTAGTAGTTTTTATTTATTGATTTATATTTGACCCTTTGCTTTTTCTTATTCTATTATATAGAAAAGAAAAAGTTAAATATAAATAATATAAAGTTTTTTGGCCGGCTGGCAGCTCAGCAGCTTTTTTATTATATATACATATAATAAAAAAGTTTTTTTTTATTAATTTATAATTTAGGGTATTAAATTATAAGTTTTTGTCTGTATCCTTTTTAATTTTAAGATATTTCTAAATTAAAAAGAATGTTTTGTTTTCTTAATAAGAAAACAAAACCTGCTGCGCCAAAGATACAGCCAAAACTAATTTTTTTTTTAGTTTTGAATTCTTAATAAGTAATTACTTAATTACTTATCATAGAATTAAAAACTTGTTTTTTTTATGTTATTTATAATTAATGTAAATTATAATTAATAGTTTTTTAATTAAATATATAAATACTTATTTATATATCATAATTAAAAAAACTGGTTTACTAAGCTTTTAATTATAAGATAGGTATCTTATAATTTAGCTTAGTAAACTAAAAAAAAACTAATAATTATGTAGTTTTTATTTATTAATTTAATAGATATCTTTCTATTAAATAATATAAAGTTTTTTATTATATATATATATAATAAAAACCTGCTGTCTAAGCAGCTCAGCAGCTTTTTTATTATATATACATATAATAAAAAGTTTTTATTATTAAATTTCTAATTACAGCTCTACTAATTAGAAATGATAACAACAAAAACAAATTTTTAATTCTATGATTTCTAATTAACTTAATTAGAAATTTAGAATTAAAAATTGTAAAAACCAGTTTATATAATTATTATTTATAAATTAATCTAATATTTATAAATTTAATTATAGAAACTATACATAATTCAAAAAAAAAAAATAAATAATATAATAAAAAAACTAGTTTTTATTTATACCATTTATAATTAGCCTTTGCTAGCCCCAGCGTAGTTTTTATCTAGTAATTACTAGATAAAAACTAGTTTTTTTTTAGTTTACTAAGCTAAATTATAAGATACCTATCTTATAATTAAAAGCTTAGTAAACCAGTTTTTTTAATTATGATATATAAATAAGTATTTATATATTTAATTAAAAAACTATTAATTATAATTTTAATTAATTATAAATCATATAAAACTGGTTTTTATCCTTACTATTTATATATGGATATATATATATAAATTGAAGGATAAAAACTAGCGGCTCTACAGCGTAGTTTTTTTTATAGTATTAAAACTATAAAAAAAACTTTTGCTTTTTTTCTAGTTTTTTTTTATTAATTTATAATTTTAATTAATTATAAATCATATAAAAAAAAACTGGTTTTTATTCTTACTATTTATATATGGATATATATATATAAATTGAAGAATAAAAACTAGCTATGCTACGTTTTTATCTAGTAATTACTAGATAAAAACTAGTTTTTTTTTAGTTTACTAAGCTAAATTATAAGATACCTATCTTATAATTAAAAGCTTAGTAAACCAGTTTTTTTAATTATGATATATAAATAAGTATTTATATATTTAATTAAAAAACTATTAATTATAATTTTAATTAATTATAAATCATATAAAAAAAACTGGTTTTATCCTTACTATTTATATATGGATATATATATATATAAATTGAAGGATAAAAACTAGCGTGGCTCTACAGCGTAGTTTTTATCTAGTAATTACTAGTTTTTAGAATTAAATTTATAAATAATAGAATAGATTTATAAATAATAATTCTAAAAACTTGTTTAAAATTCTATGATTTCTTATTAAAAATTAGTAAATAAGAAATTAAGAATTTTAAACTAGCAGTGGTGCTAGCCATAAAAACTAGTTTTTTTTTTTCTTAATAAGTAATTACTTAATTACTTATCATAGAATAAAAAAACCAGTTTTTATAATTATCATTTATAAATAAGTATTTATAAATTTAATTATAAAAACTATAACTTTTTTATTATATATATATAATAAAAAAGCTGCACATTTTCCGCGGTGCGGAAAATAGGGCTGGGATATAGAAAAAAGAGCAAAAGTAAAACAAATTATAAATTTATAAATAAAAACAACAAAGATGCCAATTCTAAACCAATGGCTAAACTATCTTCATATAAGACAGACTACTTAAGTAATGTTCTTGTACCAGACAATTTAACTTGATTAAGTAAGAAATATTTAGACTACCAAGATTGAAAGTTAGTCTTGGAAATAAAAAATCAAGGGAAACATTTAGGGTAAAGAAGTAATATCACTAATAGTTAATAGGATGAATAATAATAGATTGTCTACAGGGAAAGCTAACCTAGATAAAAGAGTCTTAAACTTATTATCTAGACCTTCAAATTATGAATTGCAGGCTTAGCTTGCGCTATTTTCGCCATAGGCGAAGAAAAATATTGATAAAATACCCACACCCAAGGGGTACGGAGGAACTTATCTTAAAGGAAGAGGTAATATAAGTGTAATAGCTTTAGATGATAAGAGAGAAATGAAATTTAATTTTATTTTTGGGTCTTCCAGACGATTTACTATCTATAAATATGTCTATATATAGATAGTAAATTTAAAAATTGTGCTTTATTTTTTAATTTTTTTTTTTTTAATTATATATATATATAATTATGAAAAAAAAATTAAGTTTTTTTGTATCTTATTATTTTTTTTATTTTAAAATTGCCGCTAGCTTCGCTAGCAGGCTGCCAGGCGAGCCTGGCGGCTAAATAAAAAAATGATACAAAAAAACTAAAGTAGATAGTCGAACAATTATCCGAAGACTAGACAAAGGAAGTATCTTCGAATATAATGGAGAACGCTTGGTATTAAAGCGTGACGTATCTGGCCGGGTAGGTTTATAAGTATAAAGGATAATTTTACAGAAAAATCTCTCATGGTGTGCTCATTAAATCAAGTATATTTGCTGGAAGACCTTATTTATATTAAATTTTATAAGATTATCAGCAGGAAACCATTAGTGTTATGATGGATCTTCAGAGACTTATACACTAGACTTCTAATCTAAGATTAGATTATGATAGATTATATAGTCCAATCTTATCAGTAAAGAAAAGAAATATTGATTATTTATATATAACTTACTTTATGATATAATATAAAAGTAATTCCCTAAAGATGGCTTAATTTAGCCGATAATTAATTATCGGCTCTAGCCTCACACTAGAGCCTAACACTACCCAAAAAATTAAGGCTACGGCTAGGGTGCTAGCCATACCCTAATATAAAATATATGCTAGGAATATTACTAAAGGTTAATTAAATATAAATAATTAATAGTTAATAATTTAAAGATTATGAGGGACGTATCGAACGGTTGACTTATTCGTTACTTACATAGTAATACAGCATCAGCTTTTTTCTTTTTGGTTAACCTTTTATTTGGATGGATTTTTTTTAATACTTTTATTAGTTTTTTTTTATTAATTTATAATTTAGGCGCTTATAAATGATATAAAAAAACCAGTTTGTTCTCTATAGTTATGATATATAATAAGGTAATTAAATATTTAACTATAAAAACTACAAATACGGCGGCTCCCCCAAAGACGTTGAGTTGAGCCAGCGCAGTCGAGCTAAGAAAAAAATGTGCTCGGCGCAGCCGAGGTTCTTTATTTGATTTATTAAATTCACAGTTACTATTAAAGGTAAATACCGCTTGCCTAGAAGAAGTAGCAGCCCGGCGGCGAAGCCCTGTGAGGCAAGGAGCCAAGGAATCAAATGAAGTAGATAATACTGATAAATCTAATATCTTAAATTCTCTTTCGAATGATAATTTTCACGAGTGGTTTAGGGGGTTTGTGGATGCTGAAGGTAATTTTTTTTTACAGTCCATAGATAGCCGTTTTAAATTCATATTCACACTATGCCTACATAGGGATGAAGCACCTTTGCTTGAATATCTTGCACAAAGATTAGGTGTAGGACAAGTCTCGATTAAAAAAGACACTGTGATTTATACTGTTATAAGGAAAGTAGATTTGTTAAAGATTTTTAGTATTTTTGACACAGAACCTCTAAACACAAGTAAACATCTGAATTATATAATGTTTAGGCAAGGCTATGATATTTATTTTAATCGAGGATCGAATAAGGTATCTAGGGAAATTTTTGAACAAATACTTAATCTAAAAAATCAAATGAATAAGCAAAGAATAGATTTTAGTCGTAAAGGCGACCCGATTAATATTACTGCCTATTGATTATTAGGTTTTACAGAGGGTGACGGTTATTTTTCTTTTAATAAGAAAGACTTTTCATTAAAGTTTGGTATAGGTCAAAATTATAAAGAGTTAGCTGTTATGGAAGCAATACAGAAATATTTATTAAACTTAGCTGGGAAATATTCTATTAAAAGGAGTAACACTAATCCAGTAAAACTGGCTACGTACAATTCAACCAAGAGCGGCGTAGGTCGAATGAGCTATATAACTGTAAACCATAGAGATTTTATAACGAACGTTCTTTTACCTTTTTTTGATAATTTAACGTTATTAAGTAAAAAAAAATATGATTATAAAGACTGGAAATTAATATTAAATATTTTAAACCAAGGAAAACATTTTACTGATAAAGGTAAAGAGCTAATATTAGAAATAGCTAACAGAATGAACAGTAATAGATTATCGACAAGTATAGCTTATACTAACCCTTCAGGGCAGAACCTGGAAGAAAGAGCATTAAAACTTTTATCTAGTCCTTCTAATTATGAAATACAAGCTGACGGTAAAATATTAATAAAATCAAAGGGTACTTACTTAAAAGGTAGAGGTAATCTAAGTATAAAAGTATTTGACGATAAAGGTTCAGAGGTCTTCAATTTTAATTCTATAAAAGATTGTGCTATATTTTTTAATGTTCACAGTAGAACTATAATCAGAAGGCTAAGTAGTGGTAATATTATTAAGGGTGGCTCTACCTTAAAACATTTGGTATTCAAACGGGGGGGCTACGCCTAAATTCCCGTACTGTTACTTAAATAGAATTTATAATAAAAGTATTTAATAAAAATAATCGCGATTGTCTTTTTTCATTTATAACAATAAGTCTCCTAGAAACACTTAATTAGGGCTAATTTTTTTTTTATATAGTTTTTCCGGTAAATTTATAAATCATAGATTCTATTTATAAATGATCCTCTGTTGAGTAGCGGCTCAAGCCCGGAGGGCAGCAACTCAACAAAGGATGATTTATATTTAAAACTTAAAAATATAAATTTATAGTTTTTTTAAATTTTCTTATAAAGATAGACATATCTTTATATAGTTTTTATAATTAAATTTATAAATACTTATTTATAAATGATAATTATAAAAACTGGTTTTTTTATTCTATGATAAGTAATTAAGTAATTACTTATTAAGAAAAAAAAAACTAGAAAATCGTCCAGGCCCTCTGGCAGCTCAGCAGCTTTTTTATTATATATACATATAATAAAAAAGTTTTTTTTTTATTATTAATAAAAAAAAAACTTAAATATATAAATACTTATTTATATATCATAATTAAAAAAACTGGTTTACGAAGCTATTATTTATAGTTTTTATTATTAATTTATATTTTTTAGAATTAAAATATAAATAATAATAATAAAAACTGGTTTTTGCTTTTTTTATTATTATATAATAATAAAAAAACTTTCTAATATTTATATTTTAATTTTCAAAAATATAAATTAAGAAAGTTTTTGATGAGAACACAGTTCTCATCTTCTGGTTTTTGTTGTTAAATTTCTAATTACAGCTCTACTAATTAGAAATGATAACAACAAAAACAAATTTTTAATTCTATGATTTCTAATTAACTTAATTAGAAATTTAGAATTAAAAATTGGAAAAACTAAGATAGGTATCTTCTAAATTAGCTTCGTAAACTAACAAAAAAAACTAAAAAAAAAATAAGTGTGTTTCAGTCTAAAGATATGAACGAGATAGGGTGTAATGTGTTATTTTTGTTAAGGCAATAATAAAGTAAAGAGATATGAGAAATCTTTTAAGGCCAATACGTAGGAGTGAACCTCCTGCTACATACCTTCAAATTGCGGGAACACCCTAAAGCAATCTCAACCAAACATACATGGTAACATAGTATGTGGCGCAGGTAATGACTCGCGGTTTATAGCGACTATCGATTACGATCAATATCGCGGCTCCTTTTGCTTTTTCTTTTCTTATTTAAGAAAAGAAAAAGAACAAAAAGGTCGTCTAGGCTATGAGGTACTATTATTCGGTAAAATAGAGATTGATGTACGAAAGGAAATGGGCTATCTGCAGCCAATCACCTTTTAATTAAGGTGTGCAGTTCATCGACTAAATGGAGGTTGGCACAGAAATTCTTTTATATTTCTGTGCTTAAGAAATAGTCAAACCCTACTTGAAAAAGTACAGGCTAATTATAGTTATAGGAATATATCTTAATTAGGCGAAAATGGGTAGTATTATCTATGAATAAATTATAGATTTACTACTTAGGGAGAAGGACCCTAACTCAGCCTGTTATGTAGGATTTTATCTTACCTTAGGGAAAGGGGTAGATTTGATATTTACATATCGGAAGAGGTATTTATTATGCATCATACAGAGCTCCTAGAACATTAACTTGAATTATAGGATCTATTATTCTTATACTTATGATAGGTATAGGTTTCTTGGGTTACTTAAACATAGCCCAAAACGAAAATAATAATAAAGCAGCAATAAACTGTTGAGAACACAACCGCTGTCTAAATTTAGCACTAGTAAGATAAATAAAAGATATTTTTCTGTGCTAAGTAAGGATAACAATATAAAAAATTTCTTAAAATCTAAAAATCTAGATCCGGTTTTTATTTATGATAATTTGCATGAAGATTCTTTTAGAAAAGACATAGTTAGGGAAACTAAAGGTCTTAGTGGTATTTACATGATTTTAAATAAACAGACTTTAAGTTATTATATAGGCTCGGCATATTTTTCTGTTGAGTTGAGCCCCGTAGAGAAAAATGTGCACAGATAAATTTAATTCTAGATTTAGCAATCACTTGATTTACTTGAAAGGTAGTAAAGTAGTTAAAAATGCACTAAAAAAATATAAATTGCATAATTTTGTCGCGACGAAGTCGCAACCTGCATATCCAGAAAAATAGCGGGCATTTTTTATCTTAGAATTATTTCTTGCTATTTTCGCCAAAATGTGCAATCCTTAGAAAAAGTAAATCAAGAAAATAATAAAAAATTATTAGATTTGGCCGCCAGGGAACCTGGCAGCCTGCCTAGCGGCAAGATTTTTATTTAAAATCTCTTTTAGCCAACTATAACATTTTAAGCGAAGCTGTTGTGCCGCTCAAGTTTTGGATATAAACATAGCGAAGTAACTAGAATAAAAATGAGATCAAGATCTAGCGAGTCTCTAGGAAACGAATAGGAATAGAGGAAAACCTCTTAGAGCCGAAACTATAGAAGCTCTGATAAAAGCTGCTTTAAATAGAGATAAGCCAATTTATTCTGAACAAGGGATTTTAAACATGAAAAAAAATCCAAACCTATAATAGTAAAAGAATTAAGTGGTATTGTTTATGGTGAATTTTAGTAAAAACAGCTGAAGCTTTAAATTGTTCTATAGCGGCAGCGTAGTTTTTATCTAGTAATTACTAGTTTTTAGAATTAAATTTATAAATAATAGAATAGATTTATAAATAATAATTCTAAAAACTTGTTTAAAATTCTATGATTTCTTATTAAAAATTAGTAAATAAGAAATTAAGAATTTTAAACTAGCAGTGGTGCTAGCCATAAAAACTAGTTTTTTTTTAGTTTACTAAGCTTTTAATTATAAGATAGGTATCTTATAATTTAGCTTAGTAAACTAAAAAAAAACTAATAATTATGTAGTTTTTATTTATTAATTTAATAGATATCTTTCTATTAAATAATATAAAGTTTTTATTATATATATATATAATAAAAAACCTGCTATCTAAGCAGCTCAGCAGCTTTTTATTATATATACATATAAAGTTTTTGTTAAATTTCTAATTACAGCTCTACTAATTAGAAATGATAACAACAAAACAAATTTTAATTCTATGATTTCTAATTAACTTAATTAGAAATTTAGAATTAAAATTGTAAAACCAGTTTATATAATTATTATTTATAAATTAATCTAATATTTATAAATTTAATTATAGAAACTATACATAATTCAAAAAAAAAAATAAATCATCCTTTGGCAGCTCCCAGCTCCAGCTCCCCAGCTCCAGCTCCAGCTCCAGCTCAGCAGCTTTTTTATTATATATACATATAATAAAAAAGTTTTGTATTTTTATGTTTTCTTATTTAGTATAAAGCCATACTAATATAAGAAAACCAAAAGATTCTTTAGTTTTTTTATTTATATATGTCTATATAAATAAAAAAACAAGGATATATAAAAAAAGTTTTGTTTTCTTATTAAAAACAAAAACATTAATAAGAAAACAAAACTAAGCATATGGGGCGAGCGGCGAGCGGCGAGCCGCTAGTTTTTATCTTTAAATTTATATATACTCATATATAAATGATCCTGTGGCAGCTCAGCAGCAGCAGGGCTGGGATAAAACAAAGATAAAAACTGGTTTTTTTTTATGCAAAACATAAAAAAAAACAAGTTTTTATTATTATTATTTATAATTAATGTAAATTATAAATTAATAATAAAAACTAAAAACAGTCTACAGGAAAGCCCAAGTAAATTATTAAAAAGACGTTGAATTATTAACTATATTTAAAGTTTTGTCCTGCAGCCAGCGGGTTGTTGAGCCACATTTTTTGCGTGTAACACAAAAAAAATAGAGCGGCTTAGGCTCAACAGTTGCTAAAAAAAAATTTTTTTTTAGCAGTGTCCGTTTAGTGTCCCCAAGTAAAAAAATTTTACTTAAAAAAGTAGTATTTATTATTATATTTGTAGTCCTGTGAGTAAAAAATTTATGTAATTTTAGGAAAAAAATAAAATTTAAAGCAGAATAGTCCTAAGGATTATTGAAGAAATTATTTCTTTGGCGATATTAGTGAAAACGATCAAAATATATGAGATCGTCGGTTCTCCTAAGGATCGCGACAGACTGGTTCACTAATGGGTAGCTGAAATGCTGCTTAATGCACAGTCGGAACTTTTTATCTGTTTCAGATAAATATGGTATACGAATTACAAAGATATCATAGCTTAACTAAAAGTGAGTTTATATGAAGAGATAATAAGTAATATAATCTATGGATTTTTAGTGGTCATAGTAAGTTATTTAAGTATTTATTATAGTATTAATATTAAATTTGAAAAAAATTCTAATAAGATTAAGATAAATACTAAGAATAATAATGAAAGTTTAAGATTAAAAGAAGAAGATTTAGTTTTTTTTTATTAATTTATAATTTTTTAATTATAAGTTTTTGTCTGTATCCTTTTTAATTTTAAGATATTTCTAAATTAAAAAGAATGTTTTGTTCCTGCTGCGCCGAAGATACAGCAAAAAATTTTTTTTTTAGTTTTGAATTCTTAATAAGTAATTACTTAATTACTTATCATAGAATTAAAAACTTGTTTTTTTTTATGTTATTTATAATTAATGTAAATTATAGAATTAATAGTTTTTTAATTAAATATATAAATACTTATTTATATATCATAATTAAAACTGGTTTACTAAGCTTTTAATTATAAGATAGGTATCTTATAATTTAGCTTAGTAAACTAAAAAAAACTAATAATTATGTAGTTTTATTTATTAATTTAATAGATATCTTTTTATTAAATAATATAAAGTTTTTTATTATATATATATATAATAAAAAACCTGCTATCTAAGCAGCTCAGCAGCTTTTTATTATATATACATATAATAAAAAGTTTTATTATTAAATTTCTAATTACAGCTCTACTAATTAGAAATGATAACAACAAAAACAAATTTTTAATTCTATGATTTCTAATTAACTTAATTAGAAATTTAGAATTAAAAATTGTAAAAACCAGTTTATATAATTATTATTTATAAATTAATCTAATATTTATAAATTTAATTATAGAAACTATACATAATTCAAAAAAAAAAAAAATAAATCATCCTTTGGCAGCTCCCAGCTCAGCAGCTTTTTTATTATATATCTATATAATAAAAAAGTTTTCTTTGTTTAGTATTCTTTAGCTATGCTACGTTTTTATCTAGTAATTACTAGATAAAAACTAGTTTTTTTATTTATATATGTCTATATAAATAAAAAAACGAGGATATACTAGTTTTTTAAATTAAATTTATAAATCATAGATTCTATTTATAAATAATAATTTAAAAAACTTGTTTTTTTTTAGATGATTTATATTTAAAACTTAAAAATATAAATTTCCAGCGCAGCAGGCGCAGCAGGTTTTTTTAATTAAATATATAAATACTTATTTATATATCATAATTAAAAAACTGGTTTACTAAGCTTTTAATTATAGTTTTTATTATTAATTTATATTTTTATAATTAAAATATAAATAATAATAATAAAACTAGTTTTCCAATTTTAAATCTAAATTTCTAATTAAGTTAATTAGAAATCATAGAATTAAAATTTGTTTTTATTATTATCATTTCTAATTAGTAGAGCTGTAATTAGAAATTTAATAACAAAAACTTTTTTATTATATGTATATATAATAAAAAAGCTGCTGAGCTGCTTAGGCAGCAGGTTTTTGATGAGAACTGCGTTCTCATCTTCTGGTTTTTGTTGTTAAATTTCTAATTACAGCTCTACTAATTAGAAATGATAACAACAAAAACAAATTTTTAATTCTATGATTTCTAATTAACTTAATTAGAAATTTAGAATTAAAAATTGGAAAAACTAAGATAGGTATCTTATAATTTAGCTTAGTAAACTAAAAAAAACTAGTTTTTATGGCTAGCACCACTGCTAGTTTAAAATTCTTAATTTCTTATTTACTAATTTTTAATAAGAAATCATAGAATTTTAAACAAGTTTTTAGAATTATTATTTATAAATCTATTCTATTATTTATAAATTTAATTCTAAAAACTAGTAATTACTAGATAAAAACTACGCTGTAGAGCGTAGAGCCACGCTAGTTTTTATTCTTCAATTTATATATATATATCCATATATAAATAGTAAGAATAAAAACCAGTTTTTTTTTATATGATTTATAATTAATTAAAATTATAAATTAATAGTTTTTTTAATTAAATATATAAATACTTATTTATATATCATAATTAAAAAAACTGGTTTACTAAGCTTTTAATTATAAGATAGGTATCTTATAATTTAGCTTAGTAAACTAAAAAAAAACTAGTTTTTATGGCTAGCACCACTGCTAGTTTAAAATTCTTAATTTCTTATTTACTAATTTTTAATAAGAAATCATAGAATTTTAAACAAGTTTTTAGAATTATTATTTATAAATCTATTCTATTATTTATAAATTTAATTCTAAAAACTAGTAATTACTAGATAAAAACTACGCTGTAGAGCGTAGAGCCACGCTAGTTTTTATTCTTCAATTTATATATATATATCCATATATAAATAGTAAGAATAAAAACCAGTTTTTTTTTATATGATTTATAATTAATTAAAATTATAAATTAATAGTTTTTTTAATTAAATATATAAATACTTATTTATATATCATAATTAAAAAAACTGGTTTACTAAGCTTTTAATTATAAGATAGGTATCTTATAATTTAGCTTAGTAAACTAAAAAAAAACTAGTTTTTATGGCTAGCACCACTGCTAGTTTAAAATTCTTAATTTCTTATTTACTAATTTTTAATAAGAAATCATAGAATTTTAAATAAGTTTTAGAATTATTATTTATAAATCTATTCTATTATTTATAAATTTAATTCTAAAAACTAGTAATTACTAGATAAAAACGTAGCATAGCTAGTTTTTATTCTTCAATTTATATATATATATCCATATATAAATAGTAAGAATAAAAACCAGTTTTTTTTTATATGATTTATAATTAATTAAAATTATAAATTAATAAAAAAAAACTAGAAAACATTAAAAAAAAACCAGTTTTTATCTTTGTTTTATCCCAGCCCTGCAGCTGCTGAGCTGCCACAGGATCATTTATATATGAGTATATATAAATTTAAAGATAAAAACTATATATAGAATAAGAAAAAGCAAAGGGAGAGAGGGAGATGGTACTTTTTGTATGTCTAATTTGATACCTTTGTTTTCGATTAAACAACATTCTAAAAATGTGCACTTTTTACATGAAATACGAAAATTTTTAGCGGCTCAACAAATTACCTTATAGTCCTTCTATAGGACCTAAAAAGGATGTATTAAATACTAAGCCTTAAAGGTGTATATGTTATGGATGATTCTTCATCATTAAATGTATCAAATATCTTACAACTTCATAATTATATTTTACCCTTTTTTAAATCTTTAGAATTTAAATCTAGAAAGCTAATAGATTTTTATTATTGAGAAGTAGCTGTCAAGTTAAAAGCTTTAGGTTATACTACTTTACCTCAAGGTAAAAAAATTTTAGTCGAAATATCTAACTTCATTAATAAACGATATTCTACTCGATTAGAAATAGTAGAACCACCTAAAAATATTAATAAAATATTTAGGGCTACGCCCCAGCCCCACCTGTATATGATTTAACTTTAGGTTTATCTTATAAAGGGTATTCAGATCTTGTAAAAATAAATAAAAAAGGTCACCTAGGTTATGGTGTTAATGTATACGATAATAATATATTGCTTAAAGGTTCTCCTTTTTCTTCTTATACTAAGGCGGCTTTAGCTTTAGGTAATATTAATATTTCTTGTGCAATAACAAAAAAAATAGATACAGGTAAGCTGTATAAAAATAGATATATATTTGAATCTTATTATCCTGATATTATAAACTAGAATGGAATTAAGTAAGTTTGTATGTATTACCTTGGACCAAGCGGGCTAGGAATTCGCACAAAAGGGTAAAATTGTCAAATTACGGGGAAGCCTTAAAGCTTATGGTACCAAACTATGATCGAAAGGTTATAAGCGGATGATGTAATTATTCATGTAAGGTAAGAAGTCATAAGATATTTAAAAATAAATAGGTTATCGCGTATCTAAGTCATTCATGATTGCTTTTTAGTTTATCTTTGTCCCAAACGGATGTAAAAGAGCAACGAGTAGATGGCAGTTAATGTATTAATTTAATATATTTAAGGTATACTCTACTAGATTTATAATTAAATCTTTAATCAGAATCCTTTCTAAGTTTTCTTTTCCTACTAATTTTTATTTTTTTTTTATAAAAATAAGCAAATAGATTAATTTATAATCAAAAATAATACAAATTTACTATTTGCAGGATAAATCTGAGTGTCGTGTACGGACAAATGTCCCTATGAGGTGGAACAAAATTAAAATTACCGTACTCTAGCCAAACAATAAACCAGATAAAAGATTTATGGCTATGTTTGTAGGGATTTAGGGGATGGTTATTTTGATATAGGTGAACAAAAACAATATAATAAAAAAACTAAAAGTCTTGTAAAAAGTACTATAAGAATACGATTAGCGAGTAATGTAAACATTAGAGATTTAACTCTATTAGAATATTTTGTAAAGACACGTAGGTTTTGGTAAAATATCTAATATGTCAGGTGAGAGGCAACAAGTAAGAGTTATTTTTTCTAGTTTTTTTAATTAAATTTATAAATCATAGATTCTATTTATAAATGATAATTTAAAAAACTTGTTTTTTTTATTTGATTTATATTTAAAAGTTAAAAATATAAATTTATAGTTTTTTTAAATTTTCTTATAAAGATAGACATATCTTTATATAGTTTTTATAATTAAATTTATAAATACTTATTTATAAATGATAATTATAAAAACTGGTTTTTTATTCTATGATAAGTAATTAAGTAATTACTTATTAAGAAAAAAAACTAGAAAATCGTCCTGGCCCTCTGGCAGCTCAGCAGCTTTTTTATTATATATACATATAATAAAAAAGTTTTTTTTTTATTATTAATAAAAAAAAAACTTAAATATATAAATACTTATTTATATATCATAATTAAAAAAACTGGTTTCCATACCATAACCTTTTATTTATAGTTTTTATTATTAATTTATATTTTTTATAATTAAAATATAAATAATAATAATAAAAACTGGTTTTTGCTTTTTTTATTATTATATAATAATAAAAAAACTTTCTAATATTTATATTTTAATTTTCAAAAATATAAATTAAGAAAGTTTTTGATGAGAACACAGTTCTCATCTTCTGGTTTTTGTTGTTAAATTTCTAATTACAGCTCTACTAATTAGAAATGATAACAACAAAAACAAATTTTTAATTCTATGATTTCTAATTAACTTAATTAGAAATTTAGAATTAAAAATTGGAAAAACTAAGATAGGTATTTGTCGAGCCTAAAGGAAACTAAAAAAAAACTAAAAAAGACTTGTTAGAGGTTATACTACCTTTAATGAAAAAGTATAACCTAAAATTCTTAACCTCTCAACGAGCAAAACAATATGCTTTAGTTAATTATATATTAGAAAATTCTATAGTACAATGGGATAATGTCAACTTTATTAGCGATGAATACTGCATACCAGAAGTAGGAGATTTAATAAAGTTATCTTATTTTTCTAATTGACTAGTAGGTTTTACAATAGCTGAGGGTTCTTTTGGAATTAAGAAATGTAATTCTGCCTTCTTTCAAATAAAACAATCAGGATATAGTAACGTCAATCTTTGCCTGTTTATTAATTACAGGTATTGATACCAGAAAATTAAAGCCTGATTCGCTAGATAGTTACCAATTAAGTTTAACATCTAAAAAAGATATAGAAAAAGTAATTAGTTTTTTTTTCATCTAGCCGTTTTTAATTTCTTATCTAAAGATATGTCTATCTTTAGATAAGAAATCCTGGGTACCAGGCAGCCTGCGCTAGGCGCGGGTAATAATCATTCTTTATATGGATATAAACTAGACCAATATCTTTTATGAATTAGTAAACTAAAAACGAGTAAACGTTATTGTTCAATCAACAATATACTCTATGTTAAATAAAAGGTTAAATAATAGAGAGTATAGAGTACGGTAAGATACATTCGCCTCAAATGTATAACTAATAGAAAAAAAGGAGGAAAATCAAGTATTCCGGAAGCAATAAGAGCAGATAAAAAATTTATGAGTGTTTTTGTAGGTCTTGTTTTTTAATTTTTTATTCTATATATGTCTATATAGAACAAAAAATGGATGGAGATGGCTATTTCGAAATAGGACCGGCTCAAGTTTTTTTTTTATAAATCTATAATTTCCCTTTGCTTTTTCTTATTCTATTACATAGAAAAGAAAAAGTTAATTAATTATAGATAATATAATAAAAAAACTGGTTTTTATTTATACCATTTATAATTAACTTTTTCTTTTCTATGTAATAGAATAAGAAAAAGCAAAGGGAAATTATAAATTTATAAATAAAAACAACCAAAAACAATATAATAAATCAGATGTAGTACCTAAATAGAGCTAGATTAGTAATAAGATTACACAATAGAGATAGGGATTTACTTATTTATTTAACAAATGTCTTAGGAGTAGGTTCAATTTCTAATTTAATTAATGTAAACCAAACAAGGTTAATTTTTTCTAGTTTTTTAAATTAAATTTATAAATCATAGATTCTATTTATAAATGATCCTCTGGCAGCTCAACAAAACCACAGGATCATTTATATATGAGTATATATAAATTTAAGGATAAAAACTATGAACAATAGACAAAAGGTAAAACATAAAATGCGATGAATCTGCCTTTTTTAATGTTTTTCTTATTTAGTATATCCTTATACTAAATAAGAAAAACCAAAAGATAAAACAAAAAGGGTTTTATAATTATAATGTAATTAAAGCAATATGTTTTTTAATAGCTGAAAGAGAAGCTAGAGCCATAAAAAGTGATAAAAAAGACTGTTATCAATTAACATTATCTTCAAAATCAGATGTAGAGAAAGTAGTAAAGTTTTTTTATAACAGACTATCTGGTCATAAATTATTACAATTTAACAAATGGTTGGAAGCTTTAGTTTTTTTTTATAAATTTATAATTTTATAAGCTTTAAATTATAAATCGTATAAAAAAAAACTTGTTTTTTATTATTATGATTTATTTTAATATTTAAATAAAATAAATAAATAATAAAAAACTAAAAACGAGTAAGCGATATAAAAATATAAAATTTCCTGCTTCGAAGTAAGCATCTTGTCAAGAGGCAAAAGTTAGAAGGCTATAAACTAATATGCTAAAGCTAACGGATTTATACTTGATTTTTTATCTCGCCTCAAATGTATAACTAATGGAGCAGTAGAAAAAATAAATCTAAGAAATCTAAGGAGGCTATCCGTAAATATAGCTATAGCCCTCAATATTGTTACTGCTATAGCTATAGCTATAGCTATTGCTATTACTATAGCTATTTCTTACTATCAAATGAAAAATTAGTAGTAGTAGTGCGAGGGGCAATTTGGTGTCCGTAGACAGAGCCGTTGCACCCCTAACTCAACAACAGCCGCTCAAAAAAGATAGAGCCTTTTGCGGAAGGATATGCTTAGAGCGGCTCTACACAGCCAGCATTAAAGATTAGAGGTTTTATGTTTAATTGTAGCCGTTGACAGAGCCGTTGCTCTAGTTTTTTTTGGCTCTAAGAGATTAAATCTAAAAAAAAAAATGGGAGCTTCGCACCGGCACTATGGTTGACATTTTTTTTTTTTTCGATAGAGCGGCTGGGCGAAGCGTTTCACACTGTAGAGCCGCTCAACACAAATAGAGCGGCACAAGAGTAGCACCATGGTGGCTAAGCCCATAAATTTCTTATTTCTTAAGAAAAACTACTAGAGTAGTGCTAATTTTTCGACTATGTCGAAAAATAAGACTCTATCAACAGACAAAAATATATCCACTCCTTAATACTAAATACAACTGGGGGAACAACAATGCAAACTATACTTATAAACCTGCATTTGGTTAATCCCTCTTCCAGTCGCACCAAACCTCCTGGCCGTTGTCCAGGCTTAATTTTTTAAATTTAAAATTATATTTTAAATTTAAAAAATTCAGGACGAAATCAAATCCCACTTCCTGTAGTAACCAGCTAAACTCCGGCAGGCAGGTAGCTCGGAAAAGCTCCGGATAGTGGTTAGCGGGTGCCCTTTGCCAAGAAGCTGTAGGTAAAAGCAAGGGCTTGTATGCGAGGATAAAGCATGAAAGGTTTTAGTTTTTTTTTATTAATTTATAATTTTTTAATTAATTATAAATCATCCTTTGGTTTTCTTTGTTTAGTATGAGGATATACTAAACAAGAGAAAACATAAAAAAAAACAAGTTTTTATAATTGTTTTATCCCATAAAAAAGTTATATTAATAAAACAAAACTTTTTTATTATATGTATATATAATAAAAAAGCTGTTGAGCTGCCAGAGGACTATTTATAATTTAAATCTTAAAAAATTATAAATTGAATTATAAAAACTAAAAACTCCGTGAGGTAATCGTGGTGATACCCCCTCTTTATTTTCAAAAAAAGAGTTGGCCATATAAGATGAGGTATGGAGGTAATTGATCGCGACGTGAACAACCTGAAGCTTCCCCTACTATACCAATCCCGGCAAGGTAAAGACTCCAAATGAGAGGGGATTGTAACGGGCATTTTCATTAGGTAGCATTTCCTGAAAGAGCTCATCCGCAGTCAAATCTCGTAGGTCGGGGTTGGTGATGACATCTTGTAAGGTTCCAGGTAAAAACAATGAAATAAATTCCCCCTATCCCTAATGTCGAAAGGTCGAAGAATGAAATGTGTGGTGAATAGAGAGATCAATCGGGTAGGAAGGTAGAGGGGAACAGTAGTATAGTCATAGCTATACACCAAGTGTGCATCTGCATCGCCATTGATGTGCCGACCGAAGGGGACTTGAGCCAAATTGAAACTAAAATTCAAACTAAAACTCGAAGCAGTGTTGATAATTTTTATATATAAATTTATAATTTTAATTAATTATAAATGGTATATATAAAAATCAGTTTTTTATCATATTATCTATAATTAACTAACTTTTTCTTTTCTATGTAATAGAATAAGAAAAAGCAAAGGGAAATTATAGATTAATGAAAAAAAACTAGAGCGGTTGTGGGTACAGCTGTTGCTCGTTGCTCAAGAACAGAGCCGGTAAAGAAAACAAGTGCAGCAGCAGCAAGGAGGGCGATGAGGTTAGCCCGCCCTCTTTTTATATGTTGAAGGCTGGGCAGAATAACTGAAAAAGATTTGTAGAGAGTGACTGTGATATATGATAAAAATGGGTATATAAACAATTGATAAGGCTACAAAGTGAAGGTAAAATGTGACAAGTGGCTCGCATGAAGCACAAAGTAGGTCACAGTGGATGATATATTATTGGTCTTTAAGCGCAGCCTTGATCATATCAATTGTCATGTGTGATATGATGAGGATACGTGTTTTGGTTGAATGCATTATATACGTATGTGATATATGACATGTCTTTATACTGCAAGGTCATGGCACCAGTGATGAAGTGTCCAATGTGACTTTCTGTAAGTGTCCTGGATGGCTTTTTCGTATCATCTATTGACGTGTGGCGGTACGGTTTATTTTCTGCCACCGAACTCCAGCGGCTCGCTCCACAAAACGTATACA
This sequence comes from Ophiocordyceps camponoti-floridani, assembly GCA_012980515.1. Taxonomy (NCBI): domain Eukaryota; kingdom Fungi; phylum Ascomycota; class Sordariomycetes; order Hypocreales; family Ophiocordycipitaceae; genus Ophiocordyceps; species Ophiocordyceps camponoti-floridani. Next base: position 146,444 of record CM022976.1, read on the forward strand.
AGTATATATTATCACCACCATCGCCAGAGACGTATACATGGGAATATTATTGCCCTAATCTCGTGTGAGGTGTTATTCGCCACTTCGCTATTTTTTTCAGTTTTTATTTTTTAATATTAAAAATATAAAAACTTTTTTATTATATGTATATATAATAAAAAAGCTGCTGAGCTGGAGCTGGAGCTGCCAAAAGCAGAAAAAAATACCCGGGGATGAGGAGGGCCTCGTTACGCCACAGCCCTTGTGACTTATCATCCCACCACAGCCATCCCATGTTCATGTGATGAGAGCGGAGGTAGGTTGCTTTCGCTCCCACCCTTATCCTTCTCATATGAAGGTTTAAAGATAGCTTTGGTGATGACGTGTCAGAGGTAAGATCTGACACGGTGACGTGTCCATGGTCGCTAGAAGCACATATCCCGACGCGATCCAGGAGGCGATTTCGTAGCCACGGCACAGGACGCAGGGGGGCTTGGGTGGCACGCTACGGCACGCAGGTGACCATCCAATGTGAAGGGATGACGTGTGGTTTAGGCTTTTTGCTAGGCTACGCCTAAACCACCCATCCATTCAATGTGATGGGATGACGTGTCGTGGCTATCCTCACATTCATTGCTTGTGATGAGGTGTTTGCTGCATTCATAGAGTTCTACACCACATCCCATGTGATGGATGACGTGTCGGCATTCGCCACCACCAATGACGTGTTGGCATTCATTGAGTTCCACCATGGGATGAGGAGGGCCTCGTGACACCTCAGCCCATGTGACTGATCATACATCCATCCACCCACCATCCATCCACCCACCATCCGCCCATCCGTGTGATGGGATGACGTGTCCTAGGTGGCATTCGTTTAGTTCATGCGAAGGGGATGACGTGGCGTGGCTTTCATCACATTCATTGCTTGTGATGAGGTGTTTGCTGCATTCTTTAAGTTCCACACCATATCCCATGTGATGGGATGACGTGTCGGCATGTGAAGGGATGACGTGTCCAAGGTGGCATTCGTTTAGTTCCACCATGACGTGTCGGCATTCGGTTAGTTGTGAAGGGGATGACGTGTCGTGGCTTTCGTCACATTCATTGCTTGTGATGAGGTGTTTGCTGCATTCATTGAGTACCACACCCCTTGTGATGGGATGACGTGTCGGCTAAGCCACCTTGTGATGGGGATGACCAGGGACGGGATGACGTGTAGGAGGGCACGGAGTCTATAAAGCAAAGCTACCTTCGGTTGTGTTGAGACACAATATTCTCTTCATACCAAATCGCCATCCTGCTCCACAACTCAATCGCCATCCTGCTCCACAACTCAATCGCCATCAGCCTCCTATTCCCTACGATGGGCCATTTACTCGACGAAAGCCCCAGGACTCTGAGCCCCGAAGTTACCGCTCTGCCCTTTTCACCAAAACATCGTCGTCCCGCCAAGACTCTTCTACACGACCTTAGCGCTAGGCTACTTGAAACATTGAAGGCAGAAGTGGAAAACCAAATTGTGCAGAAGGAGGAGTACCAGGTCGCGATCGGCAGCATGAAGGTGGATGTGAATATCACGTCTTGGACTGAGCGCGAGGAATGGGACATGAAAGAAGGAGATCACAATAATGTGCATTTCACATTGGATATTAAGGCTGTGACCAAGGGTCTTCCAAGGCAGCCTTCTAGTTTGTAATAGGATGAAAAAGTTTTCTGTTTACCTTCAGCAGTAGACCAGAGTAAATTCTCGCACTCACACCCCAAATTTTATTTCATAAAATTTTTGGCGGAGTACTCCAAAAACTCTTCTTGTGAATTTTCTTGTAGCTATCTTAGCCAGACCTCCCTGCAGCTCTCTCGCGAGGATAGGAAAATATGCGGCTGTAGAGCCGTCGGGAATAATATTCTTAGCCAAAGCAAACACTAATTAATTAAAGTATTAAATCTCTCATAGTATCCAATCAATCAATCTGTTTTTGCCCTAAATCCTACTAATCTAAAAGAGTGTGGTGCAGTCAATTTTCTGCTACAGAGCCAGAGCTTAATGAAAGAGCGGCTCTTTCGAGCAAACAGCAAACATCAAACAGCAAACAGCAAACAGCAAACAGCAGAAAAAGAAAATTCTCCATGTCCAAAAATAGCCAGCGCAGCATGCAGCTAAGGGAGTACCTTGTTTCACAACTTTTCAACAAAACCCTTCAAGTAGGGGTTTTCCATCCGAAAATTCACCAAGCCTGTGTCCAAACCATCCCAACTCTTAAAACCAGCTTTCTTAAGCACTTTCTGTGCCTCCGTGTTGTCCTTAGTGGTCCAAGCATACATCTGCTCGGTGACCTGCCTGACCGGAAGCTGGGATGAAGGCGGAATCCCCACAAGAGAAGTCGACTCGACAGAAATTTCCTGAACAGTCCGCTCAAGCCCCCACCAAAATTGCATGTATGCTTTAGTAAATTCTGTCGAGTAGCCCTTACCCCAGTGTTCCTTCTTCGATTTGAAGCCCAAAACGGGCCAGCCGGTTTGCTCAGACTTAATATCCCACATACCTCCATCACCGATCAATTCCCCTTCACTGTTGTCAGACTTCTTCAGAAAAACCCCGCAATAGGCCACTGTGTTTGGGCTATTCTCCTGAAGTTTTTCTAGGCGAGCCTTAGTCTCGCCGATGTTGGCATCAGGTACCCCTCTCCTGGAGTGCCTCATCCCTTCAGGTTGACTGCGGAAAGAATAGTATGCCTCCATATCAGAAGGGACCAAAGGGCGGATAATCAGCCTTTCAGTGACAATGGGGAAATTGAAGTTATTGCGCTGAAGAGTGGGAAGAGTGGTGGAGATAGTAATGAACATTTTGTTGAGAATATCCGCGAGAGGAGAGAGCACAGAGATAGCTGCTAGTGGAAGAGTAACTTGTGATTGTATCAATGAAATTGAAAGTAAGGAATCAGAATTAAAGAGAGAGAAGAGAAGAGGGAGGAAAGGCAGATATATATAAAGAGGCGCTAGAGCGGTAGCCAGGGTAGCGCGACTTCGTTGTGCCCTGTTGCATAGAGTTGCCTCTACCTCGTATTGATGACGTGTCGTCGTCATCAATACTACCTCGTATTGATGACGTGTCGTCGTCATCAATACTACCTCGTATTGATGACGTGTCGTCGTCATCAATACTACCTCGTATTGATGACGTGTCGTCGTCATCAATACTACCTCGTATTGATGACGTGTCGTCGTCATCAATACTACCTCGTATTGATGACGTGTCGTCGTCATCAATACTACCTCGTATTGATGACGTGTCGTCGTCATCAATACTACCTCGTATTGATGACGTGTCGTCGTCATCAATACTACCTCGTATTGATGACGTGTCGTCGTCATCAATACTACCTCGTATTGATGACGTGTCGTCGTCATCAATACTACCTCGTATTGATGACGTGTCGTCGTCATCAATACTACCTCGTATTGATGACGTGTCGTCGTCATCAATACTACCTCGTATTGATGACGTGTCGTCGTCATCAATACTACCTCGTATTGATGACGTGTCGTCGTCATCAATACTACCCTCGTATTGATGACGTGTCGTCGTCATCAATACTACCTCGTATTGATGACGTGTCGTCGTCATCAATACTACCTCGTATTGATGACGTGTCGTCGTCATCAATACTACCTCGTATTGATGACGTGTCGTCGTCATCAATACTACCTCGTATTGATGACGTGTCGTCGTCATCAATACTACCTCGTATTGATGACGTGTCGTCGTCATCAATACTACCTCGTATTGATGACGTGTCGTCGTCATCAATACTACCTCGTATTGATGACGTGTCGTCGTCATCAATACTACCTCGTATTGATGACGTGTCGTCGTCATCAATACTACCTCGTATTGATGACGTGTCGTCGTCATCAATACTACCTCGTATTGATGACGTGTCGTCGTCATCAATACTACCTCGTATTGATGACGTGTCGTCGTCATCAATACTACCTCGTATTGATGACGTGTCGTCGTCATCAATACTACCTCGTATTGATGACGTCTTACAAACAGTGTCGGAATATTACCTCGTAATTATGACGAGGTATGACCTGTCTCATTGTTACTTCGTATCGATGGCTAGGCAGGTGTGACGACTTCGAGGGTATGACGAGGGTGTGACGACATCGCAGCAAGGGACACCAGGTAAGACGGTTAAAAATTTTTAGTCTCTAAAAAATTTTTAGCGATAAGACGAGTCCTGGGCGGGAGGTGTGGGTACTTCGTAGGGACGCAGGTGTGACGACCTCGTAGGGTGTGGCTACTTCGTATGGACGGCATGGGGACGGCACGGGCTAGGGTGTGACCCCGGACGCGTGTCACGCAGGTGTGACACGGGGCCCAGGTGTGACTACTTCGTAGGGACGGACGCAGGTGTGGGCAGGCGCCAGGTCACTGCTGCGCAGGGCACGTGGGGGCTACGAGGAGGCTTCGCCACCTCCCTCCTATATAAATGACACAACATTCTGCCACTTCATCCTCAACCGCCTTCTTATCCAAGACTCCTTCATCACCACCTCCCCATCTCGTGGTTTCAACCGTCACCACCTCCATCATCTCTTTTCAACCGTCACCACCTCCATCATCTCTTTTCAACCATGGGCAACTTACTCGACGAAAGCGCCAAGGCCCAGAGTCCAGAAATTACCCCCGCCAAGTCACCACCAAACTCCACAGCCCGCATATCAAAGTCCTCCAAGTCAGCCTCCAACATACCTCGTTGCACCAAGGCTCGGTTCTACGAGCGCAGGGCTCAAATACTTTCATCTTTGAAGAGATCGGTGTCAGCTCACCTTAGCTTGTTTTCGGATGGAGAGGCGCATGGGGATAATATAAAATTGGATGTGGAAATCAAGGCTTGGACTGAGGCATATGGATGGGGCATGACAACTGGAGAGAATGCGGCTGTTAAATTCAGTGTGGAATTTAAGGCTGAACTTGAGGGCTAGGATGAAAAGTTTTTGTTTATATATTTAACTCAGTAGTTCTCGGCGCTCAGGAGTAAATTATCACACCCACATTCTTGTAAAAATTTTCAGGTAAAAACAAATTTTTCCCTAAAAAATTTGTTTTAAGCCCACCGCCTTAAAGCAATAAAGATTGAAGGTTTTATGTTTAAAGGTAGCCGTTGAGCCCTCAACAAGGCATGGTCCGATATGGAACAGAAGATGGGACAAGTCGGTAAGAGGGCTCCTACCTGCCGCTCGCTAAGGTATTGATGAGGGATATTACTTACCGACTCAGTATTGAAACAGGGAGCCTTAGGGGCAAGGTGTCTTTATTATAATTAATTTAATAGGGGACTTAAAAAAATTTTATGAAATAAAATTTGGACAACACGGAACCGTTAACAGGCGCGTAAGTTGCAAGGGTAGGCTTAGACTAGTAGCTAGGGCGGAGTGGCGATTTCGTAGGCTCGTTAGCGATAAGCGTAGGGCTCTTTCGGAGGGATGCGTAAGCATAAGGTCACACAGGACGCGGCCGACTTCGTAGGCATGAGGTGTGACGCAGCACGGGATAAGGCAGCCACGGCACACAGGTGTGGCCTGTGACACGGGACGAGATAAGGCAGCCACGGGGGTGTGGGATGGGGCGCAGGTGTGGCAGGTGTGGGACGGGACGCAGGTGTGGCACGGCACGCAGGTGTGGCACGGGACCCAGGTGTGGGACGGGCGCAGATGTGGCACGGGACGGGATAAGGCGAGAAGGGACGCATAATAGGGCAGGGACTGCTGCCAAGGAGTCTATAAAGCAAAGCTCTAGACACAACATTCTGCCACTTCATGCCAAATTGCTGCAAATTATCAACTCCATCGCCCTGAGGCTCCGCCATCACCATCGCCCTAAGGCTCCACCATCACCACCTTCGAACGATGGACAAATTACTCGAGCAAAGCCCCAGGACTCTGAGCCCCGAAGCTCCGACTCTCCCCTTTTCACCTCGTCCCCTAATACTCGACCTTAGCGCTAGGCTACTTGAAATATTGAAGGAAGAAGTGGAAAAGCAAATTCTGCAGCAGGAGGAGTACCGGATCGTGTTCGGTAGCATGGACGTGGATGTGAAAATCACGTCTTGGTCTGAGCGCGAAGAATGGGACATGAAGAATGGAGAAAAGAAGGTTGTTAATTTCACATTGGATATTAAGGCTGAGGGCCCCCCTAAGTTGTCTTTCTATATGCAGCAATAGGATAAAAATGTTTTCTGGGGGATCTTAGTAAATTCTCGCATCCCCCCCTAAAAAAATTTATTTCATAAAATTTTTGGCTATTTTTTCGGGAGAGCCGCTCGACTACAGCGAAAAAATGTGCACTGTTGAGTTGCACTGCCCAAACTCTTCTTGTGAATTTTCTTGTAGCTATCTTAGCCAAAAAAAAGTTTTTAGTAAATAGGCTTAACTTAAATAAAAATCTATTAGTTATACATAGTTGCACAGTAATTAAACTTTGCAGCAACATTGGTGAAAACGGTCAATATTTTTTGTTTAGAATAAAGACCGTCGGTATATAAAATATCGCTACAGACTGGTCCACCGGTGGGTGGCTTAGGAAAGGCTGCTTAATGTACAGTCGGAATCTTTATATAAAACACTAGGAACTCTACTACATTGAGTTACTGTTATGGTTACTATAAATTCACTATTTTTTATTTAATTTTAGTTTATAATTAATTATAGTGTACTAGTTTACTTGTTTTAAACACGGTATTATCCGAGATTTTTAATCTAGAATAGGTAAATTTAAGATTTGGCTACGGTTAATTAAATAGGCGAAGTAATAGCTGTAGTAAAATATCATAAATTGCTGAAAACTCTTATAAGAGAATCAGCAGGGATTTATATTAAAAAGTTTAATATATAAAATTATACTTTTAATGATATATCTTCTTCAGAGACTATGTAGGGTACATTTTTTTTTTAAAGTATTTATGGATACACAAAAGATGAAGATATAGTCCAAACCATTAACGAAAGTTAGTGATTGGAGATTCGCCCCTCCACCACTAAGGTAAATTTATTAGTATCTAAGTATAAAGATACTAGATTGTAGTGCTTAATGTATTACTTTTTTAATTGCACCTATCTTACCTGAGTATTATCAAACTTTTTCAACTTCAAGACTTGAAAATAAAAGTAATAAAGTTAATGATATATCGGTAGGTGTCCATAAAGAAATACCTAAATTATCTATAGATACTAATTTTATAGAATGATTTGTAGGCCTATGTGAAGCGGAATCTAATTTTTTAATAAGAACTCGAAAAAATGAAAAAGGAGAAGTAGGAGGGGCCTGAATTTGTGTTTAGAATCTCTTTTCGGTGTGCCCTTCTTAGAGTTCTTATTTTAAAATTATTTTTTCGTTAAATAATGAATACTATTGAACTTCAATCTAGTTAACCTTTAAGATAGATACTAATAAAATAGTTGGATATGTATTACTTTTTTTGCAATTAGAGACCTTCATACTAGAATATCTATTCAAAAAGCGAATACAAAATCTCTAATTAGATCTTGTACAGATACCGTAAGATCTAACATTCCTACACAAAAATTGAATCCTTATTATGTAGCAGGATTTGTAGATGCAGAAGGATGTTTTTCTATAAAATTCATAAGAAATAAAAAAATGAGGTTAGGCTGATTAATTTACCTTACTTTTGAATTACATTTACATAGAAAAGATAGAGAGCTATTGGAAAATATAAGAGGAATTTTAGGAGAAGTAGGTACTATCAATAAGGGTAGTAATAAAAGCTATTTATATTGTGTTACATCTTTAGGAGAAATAATTAATAAAGTAATACCTTTTTTCGATAAATATCCATTATTATCTAAAAAATATATAGATTATGAACTTTTTAAAGAAGTTGCATTAATTATGAATAAGAAAGAGCATTTAACAGAAAAAGGTTTTTATCGAATCTTGTCTATTAAAGCAGGTATGCGTAAGGGATTAACGGAAACCTTAGCAGAAAGTTTTCCTAGCTCCGCACAGCACTGTATTAAACCCGTTTTGTTAAATTTAAATAAGCCGTTACCTCCTTCATTAAATCCTTATTGAATAGCAGGATTTACAGAAGGAGAGGGTTCTTTTATGATTCATATTCAGAATAACTCAACAAGTAAGTTAGGTAAAGCTGTAAAATTAAAATTTCAAATTACTCAACACGAAAGAGATATAGAACTTTTAAATTTAATTTTAATTAGTTTAAACTGTGGAACATTAATTAGTAATAATAATTGTAAAGTATTTGCAGTTTGAAAATTTGAAGATATTTTTAATAAAATTATTCCTTTTTTTAAAAATTATTCTTTACATGGAGATAAAAGATTAAATTTTAGAGATTTTGTTGAAGCTGCACATTTAATTAAAGATAAAGCACACTTAACTCCTGAGGGATTAGAAAAAATATTATCTATTAAATCAGGTATGAATTATGGAAGAAAAGATTAATCTTTTTTTTTTTTATTATAGTTTAGTTTTTGCTAGTCTTACAGATAAAAAGATTTACACAAAACAAAGACGACAGGGAAGTATTAGAAGATATTAAAAATAATTTAGGTTGTGGCAGATTAAATAGTGAAAGAAATGTATTAGTATTTTCAATATCTCAATTAAGTGATATTGAAACAATATTAATACCTTTGTTTGAAAAATTTACACTTAATACTACTAAATACTTGGATTATTTAAATTTTAAAGAAGCATTCTTTTTATTTAAAAATAGAAAATCTAGTAGGTCAAGTATAGAACAAATATATTTAAATATTATTGAACTGAAACAAAGTATGAATGAGTTAATTTTATTTTACCTGTAAATCATAGTATAAAAATTACAGGTAATTATTTAGTTGGTCTATTAGAAGGAGACGGCTCATTTTATTTAAATAAACAAGATATGACTTAGTGTTTCACTTGTAACTACTACAATAAATAGAGTAGTTTTAGAAAAAATACGTGAACATCTTTTAAGTATATTAGATGAACATTCTCACCTGTTAGGTAGTACAACTAAATTAATTAATGTTTGCAATAAAAAAGTAAAAGGAGACAATAGACCAATTTCTATCTTAGAAATCTATCAAATCGATTTTATTAATAATATATTAATTCCTTATTTAGATGGTATTAAATTTAGAACTAAAAAATTTAAAGATTATTTAGATTTTAGAACAATAGCACTTTTATAGGTAAATATTTAACTGAAAAAGGTAAAGAGCTAATAATAAGATTAGGTGATAGTATGAATAATAATAGATTATCTACATGCTCAAGTCCTATAATAAAAGATGAAACTTTTAAATCAGAATTATATTTCTTAATAAAATCAGAGCCTTTAATAGATATTGATTCTGAAGGTAGAGCAATGATAATTTCGCCAAAAAAATTTATTAGATCTACTTATATTATAAAAGCTTATTTTTTAAACGGTTCTTTTAATTATTTTACTAACGGAATATCATGTGCTAAGTTTCTTCAATATGACTATCACGACAAGATTAAATGATGGCAAGGCTGTAATAAATAAAGAAGGTCTAATAGTTGCCACCCTAAAAGCTTACTCTTCTCTAAAAAAAAGTATTCTTATGTAAAAATTAGTCCGGCTTAAAACAATCACCAATGGAAATTTTGTATTACTAACCTAATTAGTGCTATACCTTGAATAGGGCAAGACGTTGTTGAGTTTATAAAAAGTCTTAAGCCTTTCATATTATTAATATTTTGGAGTATTTTTTTCATAATTTTTTTATTTTTTAAAAAATTAAAGACACAGGCATAAAAGACGCCTCCCTTAATAGTATTAAAAAAATAAAAAAATCAAGGGATGGCATAACTAAGCTACGCTTTTACGAGGAAACAGGAATAAACAAAGTAGCAAGTTTATCAGTAATAGGAGCTAATAGTAGTAAGCGCTAGCCCCCCTAAGTTAAAAAGATTATCCGAGGACGAATACCTTTCTATACCTAAATCATTTTTAGCTTTTTTAATAGGATTTATAGATGGATAGGATACATAGGTATTAGTAAAAACTATAAAGATAATATATCGGTTAATTTAACTCTTTCAGTACACTTAGATGATATAGCGGTATTAAATTATATTCAATCAGTATTAAAATTAGGAAAATTATATTGTTATCCTAAATTTAAAAGTCCTACTGCTAGATTAATTATATCTAAATTAGAATTGCAAGAGGTATTGTTTCCTTTATTCTTACATTCGGGATTTTTTTTCTTAACAAATAATCGAAGAAGACAATATTTTATGGCTATGCATATTTTTAATAATAATATAATAAAATACTCGGAACTACCTCAATTAGCAACAGTGACACAAGAACTTCCCACAAGTGCATTAGAATATACAAATTTACCTTTTTTAAAAAATTGGATGGGTTCATTCTTAATAAAAGTAAACAATGATGGTTGTTTTCAACTTAAACAGAAATTACATCCCTTATTGTTTGAATCCTTTAAGTTAGTTTTTAATACTAGGCTACGTATTTCTTTTAATAAAGAATATAGCCAATTTGGGGTAATCTGACATACAGAATGTAATAAATTTTTTTTCTTTTTCAGGTCTTCATCATTTAGTGGGACTAAAGAGTATTCAGTATTCAGCTTGATTATATAAATTGAGTAAATCTAAACGCTATAAAAATCTAAAATATCCTGATTTAGTTTAGTTATTTTTATTTTTTTTTTACCAGTCGCCAGCTCAACTGCTACGATTTCTTAGTTAATATAGCCTGGATGACTTAATTAAAAACGGTAAATAAAAAATAGTTTTAGTGCGGTTTCTTATCACTAGATATCTTTTTAATTAGTAATATACTAGTAGCTTTAAATATTACTTGAGTCAACCATCCCTTACTTAAGAATAATAATAATAATAATAATTACACAAGATGAGCTCCTTGAAAGTAGTAATCCTTTCATAGTTAATGAGGTAAATTGCAGGGACGTATTAATTTTCCTCCGTAATTAATAAAATCTGCAGCAAAGATTTGATCGTAGGAGCATCAATATAAAGATCAAAAAATGTTAAACGACTATCCAGTGCGTAATATCCGACAATAATCTGGACATAGCAGAAAACCTCACATCCCTAACTAAGTTAAGTTATTTATATATATATATGAAAAAATATATAAAAAGGGTTGAAGACATAGTCTTTCAAGAACTGTTAAGTTCTCTAATTTTATATTTAAAGATCGGTTCTACTAAAATTAATATTTTATTGATGATCTTAAAATATAAAATGAAATCATCTGAGGAGGTTTCAGCGTAAACAACGCAACATTAAATAGATTCTTCGCTCTACACTTTGTATTACCATTTGTATTGGCGGCATTAGTATTACTACATTTAATAGCATTACACGAATCAGCGGGTTCAAGCAACCCTCTAGGAGTGGCAGGTTATTATGATAGAATACCTTTTGCTCCTTACTACCTATTTAAAGATTTAATTACAATATTTATGTTTATTTTTGTATTAAGTATATTCGTGTTCTTTATGCCTAATTACTTAGGTGATTCAGAAAATTACATAATGGCCAATCCTACCAGGCGAACAAGGAACTCGCCGGGAGATACTGTCAAAACCCCCTTGACAGTCTCGCCCTAGGGAGATACTGTCAAACTCCGGGGACAGCCTAAAACTTCTGGTACCAAATGTGTGGTCTAGGACTATATGTGGATGAAGTAGCTACTCATGTAAGGTAACAAGCCAGAGGATAGACGAAAGAAAAATGGCTTATCGCGGATCTAAATCAGCTATATATATATATATAGCTGTAAAAGAGCAACGAGTAGACGGCAGTAGGCATGCAGTATTGCATGTTTAAGGTATATTCTGCGAGATTTATAATTAAATCTTTAATCAGAAACCTTTATTAATAAATAAAATAGTAAAAAAGCTATTTACTATTTTATTTGTAAGATAAATCTGAGTGTCGCGATGCAAACGCCTGCAGCGATTGTACCTGAATGATGTAAATAAATGTCATTCTAAAATCTCGAGAATTGCCGATAACTCTTCTTAATTTATATATATAATTAAATATGACTATCAGCAGGATAACGTTTAGGGCAACTCCATTTTTTTTTTAATATATAATTTTAGTACTTTTTATTTTATTATATTATATAATAAAATAAAAAGCACTAAAATTATAAATTAAAAAAAACTAACCCGAAAATAAAAGTTGGTAATATAAATATAAAAAAAAATCTGTTGTGCAGCTCGTGCAGCTCGTGCAGCTCTATTTTTTTCATTTTTTTTTATCAGGGATAAAGAAAAAAATCAAAAGAAGAAAAAATGCGGCTCCCGGCCGGCTCCTAAAATTAAAAAAAAACTAGTTTTTATGGCTAGCACCACTGCTAGTTTAAAATTCTTAATTTCTTATTTACTAATTTTTAATAAGAAATCATAGAATTTTAAACAAGTTTTTAGAATTATTATTTATAAATCTATTCTATTATTTATAAATTTAATTCTAAAAACTAGTAATTACTAGATAAAAACTACGCTGTAGAGCCGGGCTAGTTTTTATTCTTCAATTTATATATATATATCCATATATAAATAGTAAGAATAAAAACCAGTTTTTTTTTATATGATTTATAATTAATTAAAATTATAAATTAATAAAAAAAAACTAGAAAAATAGCGTAAATAGTAAATAAAAACTATCAACAGTGGCACTGGCACTACTAAACGGGATCTTCAGAGGCTATGCACGAGACAATTATGGAAGCACTCATAATTGAAGAGATAGTCCAAACATAGTATAAATACTATGAATTTAACAACGATTCAGCGATTTATCTTCTAAATTCTTTTTTATTAATAGTAGTCTTGTACTATTTTCTACACGCTCAATAAAAACAATAACTCGCCTATCTTTCGTAGAAAAAATTGCAGCAATTCAATTACCAGATGAAAGTAAAGAAGTATTAATAGGAATTTTACTTGGCGAAGGTCACATAGTAAAAAGGTCACCAACGGCCTATTCTAGGTTAGTTTACACTAAAACAGACGTAAAACATAAAGAATATTTTTAGGCGCAAAAAAATTTTATTTCATAAAATTTTTCCTTGTTTTAAATTTATTTATTTTATATTATGCTAATAATTATATATCTCAATATTAATTAGTAGTGGAAAATATAACTAAAAAAACATATAGTTCTATATCTTTCACAACTATGAAACTTCCTTGTTTTAATAAATATAAAGTATTATTTTATGATTGTTTTTTTTCTATATCTGCATACAGAAAGAAAAACCATAGGCAAATAATAGAAAAGAGTTCCAGAAAATATATACGTATTTTTAAGTGCTCGAGGTTTAGCATTGTAATTATGGAAAACGGAACTTAGACTAGGTAGTGGGTTAGATATAATAGTATATGAGTTTTTTATCAGAGATGTAGATAAATTAATGTTTACCCAAATTTAATCTTAAATGCTCTATACTTTATAACAAAAAAAAATAAAGCCCGTTTTTACATTTATAAAGAATCTATGGAAAAACGAGCTTCGCTATTTTTTTTTTAATTTTTTTCTGCACATTTTCGGGCCATAGCCTAAATTATTTATATAAAATAATTGATAGTTTTGTTAGCCTCTGGCAGCTCAGCAGCTTTTTTATTATATATACATATAATAAAAAAGTTTTTTTTTTTTATTATTAATAAAAAAAAAACTTAAATATATAATTTTTCGGCTCCCGAAATTTTATTTCATAAAATTTGTTAGCCGCTCCGCTCTCTTAAGTTGTTATTTTTTTTTTATTTTTTTTAAGTTAGTTTTTCCTTAAGATATTTAATATTTAGATATATCTTAAGTTTTCTATTATATGTATATATAATAAAAAACTTGCACGATGCGGAGGGAAATAGGAAAATAATGAATGAAATGAGCGCTGGAAATAGATAGTTTTTATTTATTAATTTATATTTAAGCCTTTGCTTTTTCTTATTCTATTATATAGAAAAGAAAAAGTTAAATATAAATAATATAAAGTTTTTTGGCCGGGCTGGCCGGGCTGGCCGGGCTGGCCGGCTGGCAGCTCAGCAGCTTTTTTATTATATATACATATAATAAAAAAGTTTTTTTTTTATTAATTTATAATTTTGTGTATTAAATTATAAGTTTTTGTCTGTATCCTTTTTAATTTTAAGATATTTCTAAATTAAAAAGAATGTTTTGTTTTCTTAATAAGAAAACAAAACCTGCTGCGCCGAAGATACAGCAAAAACTAATTTTTTTTTTTTAGTTTTGAATTCTTAATAAGTAATTACTTAATTACTTATCATAGAATTAAAAACTTGTTTTTTTTTATGTTATTTATAATTAATGTAAATTATAGAATTAATAGTTTTTTAATTAAATATATAAATACTTATTTATATATCATAATTAAAACTGGTTTACTAAGCTTTTAATTATAAGATAGGTATCTTATAATTTAGCTTAGTAAACTAAAAAAAACTAGTTTTATGGCTAGCACCACTGCTAGTTTAAAATTCTTAATTTCTTATTTACTAATTTTTAATAAGAAATCATAGAATTTTAAACAAGTTTTAGAATTATTATTTATAAATCTATTCTATTATTTATAAATTTAATTCTAAAAACTAGTAATTACTAGATAAAACTACGCTGTAGAGCGTAGAGCCACGCTAGTTTTTATTCTTCAATTTATATATATATATCCATATATAAATAGTAAGAATAAAAACCAGTTTTATATGATTTATAATTAATTAAAATTATAGAATTAATAGTTTTTTAATTAAATATATAAATACTTATTTATATATCATAATTAAAACTGGTTTACTAAGCTTTTAATTATAAGATAGGTATCTTATAATTTAGCTTAGTAAACTAAAAAAAACTAGTTTTATGGCTAGCACCACTGCTAGTTTAAAATTCTTAATTTCTTATTTACTAATTTTTAATAAGAAATCATAGAATTTTAAACAAGTTTTTAGAATTATTATTTATAAATCTATTCTATTATTTATAAATTTAATTCTAAAAACTAGTAATTACTAGATAAAAACGTAGCATAGCTAGTTTTTATTCTTCAATTTATATATATATATCCATATATAAATAGTAAGAATAAAAACCAGTTTTTTTTTTATATGATTTATAATTAATTAAAATTATAAATTAATAAAAAAAAACTAGTTTTTATCTAGTAATTACTAGATAAAAACTACGCATAGCTAGAAAACATAAAAAAAAACCGGTTTTTTATTATTATTATTTATTTTAATATACAGAAAATAAATTAATAATAAAAAACTGTAAAAACTGGTTTTTTATTATACTATTTATTTTAAAATATATAAAATAGAATTTATAGTTTTTATAATTAAATTTATAAATACTTATTTATAAATGATAATTATAAAAACTGGTTTTATTCTATGATAAGTAATTAAGTAATTACTTATTAAGAAAAAAACTAAAAAAAGGAAAAATTCCTATAAAAAAAACTAAATGATAAATATAAAAGCAGGTTTTTATTAATTTATGTTAAAATCTATATAAAATAAAATAAAAAAAAAATTTTAATAAAAAAAACTAAAGCTGTCATTAATACTAATTCTTATTAGATATTCGTTGTAATAAAAACGATTTATTACCATTCTATGCAATTTTAAGATCTATACCTAATAAATTATTAGGAGTTATAGCTATGTTTAGTTCATTATTAATAATAGTGTTATTACCTAAAGCAGATTTAGGTTTAACTAAAGGTTTCCAATTTAGACCTTTAAGTAAAATAATGTTCTATGTATTTGTTATAAATTTTTTAATATTAATGCAATTAGGAGCTAAACATGTAGAAAGTCCATTTATAGAATTAGGACAAATAAGTACTGTTTTATATTTCTTTTACTTCTTAGTAGCAGTTCCTGTTATAGGTATAATAGAGAACACTTTAATATATTTATATCAAAATAATAATCTTAATAATAAAATATTTAATTAGAATAGATCTTATGTATTTTTATAAAAATATTAATCTTATTAATAAAATATTTAAAAATACAGGTCTAATATAAAGCCGTCGGTAGCTTCTAAGTTTTTGTTGTAAACAAAAATTAAGCCCTGCTTTAATTTTTTTTTTTTATAAATATATATTATTTTATATAATTTATACTATAAAGGATTATGTTGTAAACGGATTTACACTTTGATTGCAAATCACAAGTATGAGGTTCAATTCCTCCATAATCCTCTAAAGTATTAAAAATTTAATATTAAAATATATAAATACTTTACTAATACCTAATATCATATATATATATATATGTATAGAAAAGAGGGGTTCTGGGCTGCCGCTCAAGTTAGGGTTAGGGGGTCTGCCTATTTCTTAATTAATTATAGATAATATAATTAATTAATAAATTGGTGCCGGCTCAACTAGATATATAAAAAAAACTAGAGCGGTTAGAAGCTGCCGTTTTTCTTATTTATCTGTTTTTTTTAGTTTACTAAGCTTTTAATTATAAGATAGGTATCTTATAATTTAGCTTAGTAAACTAAAAAAAAACTAGTTTTTATCTAGTAATTACTAGATAAAAACGTAGCATAGCTAGTTTTATCCTTCAATTTATATATATATATCCATATATAAATAGTAAGAATAAAAACCAGTTTTTTTATATGATTTATAATTAATTAAAATTATAGAATTAATAGTTTTTTAATTAAATATATAAATACTTATTTATATATCATAATTAAAAAAACTGGTTTACTAAGCTTTTAATTATAAGATAGGTATCTTATAATTTAGCTTAGTAAACTAAAAAAAAACTAGTTTTTATGGCTAGCACCACTGCTAGTTTAAAATTCTTAATTTCTTATTTACTAATTTTTAATAAGAAATCATAGAATTTTAAACAAGTTTTTAGAATTATTATTTATAAATCTATTCTATTATTTATAAATTTAATTCTAAAAACTAGTAATTACTAGATAAAAACTACGCTGTAGAGCGTAGAGCCACGCTAGTTTTTATTCTTCAATTTATATATATATATCCATATATAAATAGTAAGAATAAAAACCAGTTTTTTTTTATATGATTTATAATTAATTAAAATTATAGAATTAATAGTTTTTTAATTAAATATATAAATACTTATTTATATATCATAATTAAAACTGGTTTACTAAGCTTTTAATTATAAGATAGGTATCTTATAATTTAGCTTAGTAAACTAAAAAAACTAGTTTTATCTAGTAATTACTAGATAAAAACGTAGCATAGCTAGTTTTTATCCTTCAATTTATATATATATATCCATATATAAATAGTAAGGATAAAAACCAGTTTTTTTTTATATGATTTATAATTAATTAAAATTATAAATTAATAAAAAAAAACTAGAAAACATTAAAAAAAAACTGGTTTTTATCTTTGTTTTATCCCAGCCCTGCAGCTGCTGAGCTGCCACAGGATCATTTATATATGAGTATATATAAATTTGGGATAAAAACTAGCGGCTCGGCCGGCCGGCTTCGCCCCCCACGTTTTGTTTTCTTATTAATGTTTTTGTTTTTAATATATCCTTATCCCCTGGTTTTCTTTGTTTAGTGTTCTTTAGCTATGCTACGTTTTTATCTAGTAATTACTAGATAAAAACTAGTTTTTTTATTATATGTCTATATAAATAAAAAAACAAGGATATACTAGTTTTTTAAATTAAATTTATAAATCATAGATTCTATTTATAAATTTAATTTAAAAAACTAATATATCCTTATCTTTTGGTTTTCTTATATTAGTATGGCTTTATACTAAATAAGAAAACATTAATAAAAGCGCTAAAAACCAGAGGATCATTTATAAATAAGTATTTATAAATTGGTATAAAAACTATATAAAGATATGTCTATCTTTATACAGAAAAACGTCCGCATATGACGCTAGGGAGCCGGCCGAAAGAAAACGAATAAAACCAAACCAAAGGGGGCTAAAGTTGCTCTATTAGTTTTGGTTGGTTTTACCTCTTATTCCAAGTTTTTATAGTTAAATTACCGGGCCTCGTAAGCAGTAAAAATTTTGTTAATGAAAAAATTTTAGGGCAACTTAGCGCAAAGGCGCTAAAATAAATATAAGCAGATTAGCGCTGTTGCGCTAAAAAAAAATTTTTTTTTTTTTTTTTCTTAAAAAAAAATTTAGCAGGAATAAGACTAAAAATTTTTTTCTTAAAAAAAATTATGAAAAACGTAGCGCAGCGCGAAGCGCGAGAAAAACTATATTAATTATTTTATTTAGTATATAATTTAATATTAAATCCCCTAAAAAAGAATTTTCTAGTCATAAAAATATTTTTCTAGTCATAGAAATATTTACCTAGTCATATAAATATCTAGAAAAATCTTTTTTTGGGTATAGTGTAAGTTCTATGTAATATACCAATAACTTCACTATTAAATAAAGGCTAAAGCTTTGAATAATAAAGACAAGGCTAGGCCAGGGCCAAGGCAGGCTCCGGCTTCGGAGCCTCCGATCCCTTCTGACGATGAGGAAGATGAGGAAGATGATGAGGAGGATGAGCCGCAGTATGACGAGGATGAGCCGGAATATGTGTTTGCGGCTCAGGAGTCGGAGTGGCGATCCGGATTATCTATGTTTATAGAAAGATGATTTAATTCTACTAATGCTAAAGATATAGGAACGTGCGCGACAAGAGCTCTTGTTTGTGTTCTATTTGTAATAAGGTATACAAATTTAGTCATTGCATGCATAGCACCTCAAAAGGGTTCTATATGACTACTCTACGACATTGGCCTGTACACAGCTAATAACTTGTATAGCGCTGAAGCAGATGTTGAATGTGGAGTCGGTGGGAGTCTGCCATCCCTTAACTACTCCGCTAAGAGAATTCGGCAAGGTTACGATGAGAAACTTGTTACGTACAGATCGCCATGAGTCGGGCCTTACGTCCTAAGCAGAATATCGCGGCGTATGATCAGCAACTTAAAAGCCAATGGAAGAAGTTCCGATTCCAATGGTTGCTTGCAAGCTGAAGATCACTTCAATGAGAAGAGAAAGACACTTACATGTGCGCAAGAACCTAAACCGAATAAGGCCTTTCCAGAATGTAAAAAAGATGGAAGAAATGACACAACTAGAAAACTGTCGGATCCAAACGCCTCTACATGTAAGCGTGGACGGAGTCCCCATAGTAACCAGAGACCAAAAATCTCTATACCCAAAGTGAAGGGGGATAGTGTGAAATCTTCAGCCAAGAGACAAGGGTCTCGTAGTAAGGTCACAAACCAGAGTCTACGTATGTTTGTTATATCGCAGCTGGAGCAGTACAAAGCAGAAGATGGAAGATATAACGCTATAATAAGAATACTTGCAGATGCAGGCTTCCTACAATACTGTTATATGCTTATTAAAGGGAAAACGGGTAATATGAGTAAAGGTATAACTAACGAGACTTTAGATGGAATCACATATGAATGGTTCCGGAATATCGGCGAGGAGCTTAGATCTGGTAAATTCAAATGGGGTCATGATCCCCAAACCGGGAAAAAAAGGTGAGAGACCTCACCTCTAGGAGTAGGGGCTCCGAGAGAGAAAATAGTGCAAAAAGGGTTGCAGATAATATTGGAAGCTATCTACGAACCTCTTTTCCTCGATTGCTCACATGGTTTTAGACCTGAGAGATCTACACACAGTGCCCTAAAACCTCTACACCTCAGAGCTCACCAATTCACCTGAGTTATCCAAGGAGACATCTCCAAATGTTTTGACTGTATTCCTCACGAAAAAATCATGGACCTCCTTAAGCAAAAGATCAAATGTGATCGTACGTTAGAGCTTGTCATTAAAGCACTTAAAGTTGGTTATCTGGACCCCAAAACTAAGAAAATCACTAGAACAAATATTCAAGGAAGTGTGCTTAGCCCACTTCTTGCCAATATCGTGCTGCATGAACTTGACAAATATCTGAC
The DNA here is from genome assembly GCA_012980515.1 of Ophiocordyceps camponoti-floridani. Taxonomy (NCBI): domain Eukaryota; kingdom Fungi; phylum Ascomycota; class Sordariomycetes; order Hypocreales; family Ophiocordycipitaceae; genus Ophiocordyceps; species Ophiocordyceps camponoti-floridani. The sequence goes on from CM022976.1 coordinate 166,473, forward strand.
TGAAGAACTAATACCTTTGTACCATAGAGGTAAGAGCAGACGTACCAATCCTGAGTACAACTCTCTTGCCCAACACACAAAGAGAAATGCTTCTCAAACAGAAAAAGTAGAAGCTCTAAGTAAAATGCTTATGACTCCTAGAATGGACCTCAAAGACCCCAATTTTAGAAGATCTATGTACATTAGATATGCAGATGACTTCGTATATCTATTTGAAGGTCCTCTCCTCGAGGCTATGACCATCAAGGAGAGTATTAAATCTGCACTTCACAATCTTACAGGTTTAGAGTTAAACGAAGAGAAAACTTTAATCACCCATCTAAACGAAGGATTCCACTTCCTAGGTGCATACGTTAAAGGTCTTCGACGAGTAGGTTTCATGATGAAAACAGTTACTACAAAAGGTAACGTCATAAGCATGCGAGCTAACGTCAGAGCCCGAGTAAATATGCCTACTGCAAAACTCATCGATAAACTAATTCTAAATGGGTTTGCAAGAAGGAACCACCATAGACAAGTACTTGCTAGACCACTTACAAAATTGGTTAACCTAGATCACTCAACTATTGTCCAATTCTATAACTCAAAAATTCATGGCCTCCTAAACTATTATACCTTTGCAGCTAATAGAATTGAAACACAGAATCTTATATGGATTCTGAGATTCTCTCTTGCTAAAACATTAGCAAGGAAATTCAAGTTTAAATCTGCTAGACAAGCTTTCAAGAAATTCGGTCCTTATCTCAAGGACCCGGCGACAAGCATTCAAATGGTAGCTCCTAAATCACTACCCACTATTCACAAGTACAATGTAAAAGAAACCATGGCTCTTCCTACTCAAATCCTAGAACAATCTTGATTTGGTAGACTTACGAAAACTAACATTTTTAAGAAATGCGTACTCTGTGACAGTACTACAAATATAGAGATGCATCATCTGAGAAAGGCTAAGGACGTAAGAGCAAAAATAGCCAACAGAACAGCTAGTTACAAGCAATGAATAGGAGCTACACAAAGAAAGCAAATCCCATTATGCCAATACCATCATTCTCTTTACCATTAAGCTACTGAGCTATGAATTAACTCAGATTGCTAGATATAATGAGAACCTATCCAAGTACATAGCAGACGAATAGTCTCATTATTTTCTTCCCCTATCTACCTGCACCACTTCCAAATTCAATTGAGTACTGAATTAATTTGTTTCACAGTGCAAGCCGTGTGATGGGAAACTATCACGCACGGTTTTGAGGGCAGTTGCCTAAAAGGCGCTGACCCCTACAGTATACTTAATATTTTCAGCACTATCAGGATTAATAGGTACGGCGTTCTCAGTTTTAGTGCGCCGTTGCGTTCATTTTGTGTTAACCGACTCAGTCGGTCGTCATTCATTCATCATGACGATAATAACAAGCTTAGCTGGATTCGAAAGATATCCGGTAAACTCAGCATGCTCGCTTAAAGCCTTGTGTAAATGAATTCAGGTATTTGTAAAAAGGCGAATTATTGTTCCTATGGTCAAGACCAAACTGTTTGAACTCTATTTCAAGAGTGTCTCCCGAGAAGGACTGGTACTCGCCTGATATCGGTACTGTGTATCAACTATTCGTATATTAGAACGACGTATAGTAGGATGTGATACAGCTCATATTACGCGGAGTAATAAAAGAAAGGAAGGAGGACCTAAGGGAACTATCGACACAAAATGGAAACTACGGGATTGCCTAAGGGTTAAAACTACATTAACCTATGGCAACGGAGGCTTCATAGTAGGTATTGTACCGAAGGAAGCCAGGATGTATTCTAGTAAAAATACTAAGGAAGGGTCCGGGATCCGGCCAGTTATACTTCCGAAGAAATTTACTAAATTGATTAATATTTGTGAGCGAAGGACTGATAATTTTAAAGTGAACGATATATATACCCTAATGTTTAACATCGAATTGTACGAAGTCGCATATAAGAAATTAAAATCTAACCCAACCCCGGGTATCGATCAAGTAACTCTAGACGGTATATCTCTGGAGGTATTTAAAGATATCATTGCGTCCATGAAAGATGAGAAGTTTCAGTTCAAACCGGGTAAAAGGGTATACATACCTAAAGCCATAGGTAAAACTAGACCTCTTACAATTGCTCGAGATAAAATCGTACAGGAAGTCATGAGAATGATATTAGAGACTATTTTTGAACCAACGTTCTCTACTAACAGCCATGGCTTTAGACCCAACAGAAGTTGCCACACAGCCTTGAAACAAGTAAAGTCTCAATTTGGTGGTGCCTCTTATTTCATTGAAGGAGACATCTCTAAATGTTTTGACAGGTTTGACCATAAAATATTGATTGATCTACTCAAAGAACGTATCAGTGATGAGAGATTTATAAGGCTACTATGAAAAGCTCTAAGAGCTGGATATGTTGAGTTTAACATGTCAAAGTTGTCCATCATTGGTACTCCTCAGGGCTCTATCATAAGCCCCATACTCTCCAACGTCTATCTAAACCCCTTGGATTTATACATAGATAGCCTAAAAAAATCTTTTGACAAAGGTAAAGAAGCTAGAAAGAATCCAGAATACAAGCATCTGGATTATCTAAGACAGAAGGCTCTAAAGAATAAAGATCACCTACAAGCCAATAAGATCTTGAAAGAAATGCAGAAAATCCGAGCCAGACTGGCCAATGACCCTAACTTCCGTCGTCTATATTATGTAAGATATGCTGACGATTGAATAATAGCGATTAGAGGTACCAGAACAGAAACATCCGAAATATTAGAATCCCTTAGAACTTTCTTGAGTAACAAATTAAAATTAGACCTTAGTCTGGAAAAAACTCTTATCACGAACCCTAGAACTGAGTCAGCCCTATTCCTAGCCACTCAGCTAAGAATCTCTCAACACACTTACTTTCACAAAGGGAGAAACGGACAGAAGGTGAGAGCAGTAAGTCAACTTATAATGATAGCACCCTTAGACAAAATATACAAGAAGCTTGAATCAGCAGGGTTTTGATCAATTGCGGATAGAAGAAGTCTACCCAGAAATCTATGATACCACCAATCCAAAGACGCTATTGTCTTACTGTACAATAGTGTATTAAGAGGTTATCTAAATTACTACAGCTTTGTAAGTAACTATGGTAAATTAGCAGCCTCTCTAGAATGGATATTGAAAAACTCGTGCGGTCAACTTCTAGCGGCTAAACTAAAATTAAGAAATACATTAAGGGTAATCCAAAAGTACGGAGCAGAGTTCAAGGGCGAAGACAAAGTTGCATTCCATAAACCTAAATATACTAAAGACCCCTGAGGTTTCAAAGGAGCTGTTGGTAAAAACTGACATTAAATTTACGCGAGTGGTATATTAGTCTTGAGGGATTAGTCTGTAGTAAATGTGGATCAGAAGTTCAAGTAGAGATGCACCAAAAATGGCTGATCTTAATCCTAAACTGTCTGAAATTGATAGAATTATGATAAGGAGAAGAAGAAAACAAGTTCCAGGGATCATCATCGTAAATCCACTGTAGACAGAAATAGAGATAAAAAAAAAAAATAAAAAAAAAAAGAACGGCTCAACAAATTAATCCTAGATAATTATCAGTAGCTAACCGTCTAAATTAATCATACGAATCATCCGGAAAGCCGTATGATGAGAAATCATCACGTACGGTTTGGGAAGAGGTGAATACTCTCAGTAGAATCCATAGAGGTGTTTACCCACTTCACATAAGATTAGAACTTAGTGGGCCAGGAGTTCAATTTATTTCGAATAATCAATTAGTGCGCCGATTGTCCTTAACAATTTATAAAAATTATTTCCTTAAAATCAAAAATATTTTTTTAAGATCATTTAGTCTACTAAATACCGCACTGCTAAATAATATAATTGAATTTTTAAACATATATTTTGCTAAAAATATAACTTTATCGCCTTTATATAGAGCAGTAAAAACTTTAATATTTAGTAATCAAATAAATAAAAATTATATTGGTTATTATTCATATTTATCCATATCTAATACTCTTATTTTTGCCAGTTTTCCTAAGTTAGTAGAAAGACGTATTAATATTAAAGGAAATAAAGTAGGAGTAGTAGCACAATTTTCTTTTGTGGTAGCTTGCCAGCAAGACGAAATTAACCCCGGGTGAATTACTGGTTTTATAGACGCGGAAGGATGCTTTCATTTATCAATTACTCATAGTAAAAAACATAAATACGGGTGGGAAGTGAGATTAATTTTTATTATAAGTTTACATAAAAAAGATCACGAAATCTTAGGAAAATTAAAAAATTACTTTGGAGTTGGTCAAGTTTTAGAGCAAGGAGATGCAATTAGTTACAGAATTAATTCCATAAAGGATTTTCCAGTTCTAATAGACCACTTAAAAAAATTCCCCTTATTAACCAATAAATATATCGATTTTAAATTATTTGTACAAGCATTCGAACTAATAAAGCGTAAAGAACATTTAACTTTACGCTTAAAAGAATTTGTATCTATTAGAGCTGCAATGAATAGAGGTATTAGACCTGATCTCAAATTAGCTTTTCCTAATGTGATTCCTTTAATAAGACCTGATAATTTATATTCACAAATTATAGATCCTTATTGATTAGCAGGAAGCGGAGATGGGAGTTTTCAAATAAAGATCAGGTCCAATAAAACTAACTCTTTAGGATTTAGTATCCTTTTAGAATTTCAAGTTACTCAAGCTATAAAAGATAGAGAATTAATTGAAAGTTTAATAGATTATTTAGGTTGTGGGAGAATTGAAGTACCAAAAAATGGAGTAGCAGTACATTTCGTAGTCTCAAAGTTTAAAGATATCATAGATATAATAATACCCTTTTTTAGTTTTTTTTTAGAAATTTATAAGATATATTCATTCTCTTATAAAAAATCTAAAAAAAAACAAGTTTTTTTAATTACTATTTATAATTTAGTAAAAATAAAAATTATAAATTGAATTAAAAAAACTAAAAAACATACCATTATTGGAGTAAAGGCTTTAGATTTTAAAGATTGGTGTAATGTAGCAGAAATGTGTAAAGAAAAAAAACATCTTACTTCCGGAGGTTTAGATAAGATCCGAATAGTAAAACAAGGTATGAACAAAGGAAGAATAAAATTTCCTTCAAATAAACGATTTATGTCTACTAGTAGATGATATAATGAAGAAGAGTTTAATATCAGCGCGATTTGGGGCCAAGCTATAAATTTATACTTAAGTTATTTAGAATGGAGTTACAGTGTTTTAGTAGAGCTAGAGCGCTTAATAAAAGTTTTCTTTATTTGAGAGCAAGATAAAGTAGTTAAAAATGATAAATTATTTATTTTTTATATCTTAAATAATATTTTTGTGTATATAATTTCGACATCAAAGTTAGGTAAAGGGGAAAGCCCTGAGCTGAACATAGCATCTTTGGAAAAAGGGGGTATAATAATTAACCTAGATATCCCTCGAGTCGCGTTACTTATGGTAAAAGTTATACTACTTGAAGTCTACCTAATAGGCGCCTTTATTATTGGGCTTAATTTTTCTAGGGATAGGGTTAATATATTAGAGTTAGTATTAGATAATTGGGTACTAACTAAAGGACTATATAGCCGGGATATAGATTATATTCTAAATTTAGGGAAAGGACTACCTAAGAGTATTATTAGCGGAATTGTTAAACGGGAACTTTTTGCCTTTTTCATGTTTTTTGTAAGATCAGTATTTCTCGCAGGTAATATTTGCTATAATTATTTTATAAGAGGGATAAGGCTAGATCTTAATAAATGCAATTTTCAGTTTATATCATTAAATATCTTTATTAATCTTAATAATAAAATTCCTTTTTATAGCTTTATAGGGCACGCCCACTATATGAAAGCTAACAAACGAATAACTAATTTAGCCCTTCGCTCCTTTTCTTGTCTAGTAGCGGCAGCAGCAAGAGCAGGAGCAAGCGGTGCACACACTACTGATATAAGTGATTCAGAGTTGTACGAGCTAAGTAATTTAAAAGTGGAAGTTAGTTATGATGATATCTTATTATCCAAGTCTCAGATTCTTTCTGACAATAAAGGTGGGGTATATTTGTTCACAAATAAATTAAATGGAAAAATATATGTAGGAAGTTCTAGAGATTTATCTGGGAGATTTAAAAATTACTTCAATAAGGCTTTTTGTTTGAGACAGAAAAGTATGACCATAAATAATGCTTTATTAAAATATGGATATACTAATTTTAAACTGGAAATTATTGAGTATACTAGTATAGAAAAAGTTATAGAAAGAGAGCAACATTATTTAGATTTTTTTAACAAATATGATGATTTAGTAAAATATAATATTTTAAAGACAGCAGGTTCACGATTAGGTTCTAAACATACAGATGAAACTAAAGCTAAGCTAAGAAGAGCAAATTTTGGAATTAATAATCCTCGTTTTGGAAAAATCTGTTCTGAGGAAGTACGAGAAAAAATAAGTAAGGCTCTTATAGAGTGAAATGAATTAAATCCTAGAAAATTAGGAAATAAGGCTTTCCAAGGTAAGACACACAAGGATGAAACTAAGCAAATTATGAGTAAAGTAAAAATAGGAGCTTATAATCCCAATTATGGGAAATTAATGTCAGATGAGGCTAAATTAAACTTAAGCATAAAAGGAAGTGCTGTAAAAATACATAATATAGAAACTGAAGAAATATTATATTATCCTTCTTATACTAAAGCTGCAATAGCATTATCATGTAGTAGAGGTAGTATCGTAAGATATATAGCAAATAGACAGGGAAAACTGTTTAAAGATAAATACAAATTAAGCCAAATCAATACTAATGAAGTAGTTATTTTAAAATCTAGTATATTTGGAGGACTAGATAATATAATTATAAAATTTGGAAATTCGCTACAAAAAATGTGAAATAATATATATTTTAATAATATATTGAAAAAAGTTTACCTAGGAACTTCGGGATTGCCTACAGCCTTTAGGCCATGGCAACGGAATAATCATAGTACCATATTTTATTACCCAGGTGTAAAACCTAATCAAAATTTATTGCATTTCCGTAAAAAGCAATTAGGTAATGTAATATCGGGAAGGATTATAGGAAGATACGAATCTACTTTTGTAAAAGCTGCTGACAGAGTCAGTATATTTAAATATAACAGCTTTAATAAAGTAAATAAGCTGTATGTATATTGTAAAAAAATTCAATTATTTAATAAAAATGTTATACTTAATAGAAAAATTTATAATTTACTTTATTCTGAAAATATTTATCAACTTGCGTATGAAAAATTAAAAAATGAATCTAAAGGTATGATACCTTTATTTAATAAAGATATATTTATTTTAAGTCATAGTAAGATTGAGCGTTTGTTGTTGTTACCTTATATATTTCCATTACCTAAATGAGTATTATTAGAAATAATCGCTAAACTTAGGACTGAAAATTATAAATTTTTAGATTTAAGTAAAAGAGAACTAGAAGTTAAAGATAGTAAATCCGCAGAAGTTTTAAAGAGTGAAGCATATTTTGTAGATATGGTGCTTATTAGAGCTCTAATAATAATATTAGAAGCTATTTATAAATCTTCGTTAGATTTAAGATTAACTCGTCCTAGTTTTAGTCATAAATCTGCCTTAAAGGATGTAAAGTTTAAATTAAAAGACGCAACATGGTATATAAAAGGAGACTTATCTAAAGACATAAAACCTATGAATTTCAAATTATTAATTTCTATATTAGAAACTAAAATTGAAGATAAAAGATTTATAGGGTTAATACAGAAAGCTTTAGTACATTTTAATTATTTTTTTTATTTCAATAAGACTAAGATTTCTAATTCTCAAATAGGTGCCCTAAACAATAACATAGATTCTATGTTATATTCAATTCTTATTAATATTTTTTTTAATGGTCTAGATTTATATATGGGAAAATTAATTTCAGAGCAAAGGGTACCGGGTCTAGAATTAGAATTACCAAATAAAGGTCAAAAAGAGCACAAAAAAGTAATAATATCTTATGTAAGATTTGAGGATACTTGAATTATAGGTGTAAAAGGATCTTATAAAGATTGTGTTGATATTTTAAAGGGTATAAAAGATTATTTAAGTAAAGAATTATTACTTAATGAAAAAGATAATTCAATAGAAATTATTAATGTTAAATTAGCTAAATATGTAGTTTTTTTAGGTGTAAGATTGTGTGTAAATACCTTTACTAAATTAAATAATAAAAATATAGTTTTAGAAGCACCTATAAAATATATTCTAAAAAAATTAACTAGTCTTGGTTTTCTAAAAGATTTAAAACCAATACCTCTATTAAATTTAATTCATTATGAAAAAAGTACTATTAATTCTATTTATTTTTTATATTATTATAATATTATAGATTATTATAGTTTTGTAAAAAATAAATTAAAATTAGATTCTTGATTAAGATCAATATTAAATTCATCATGTTTAAAATTATTAGCGTGTAAATTTTCATTATCTTCACAAAAAAAAGTTGTAAATAAAATAGGGAATAGAGTACTTATAAAACGTAAATCTAATTTAAAAAATTATGAGTTTCAAACATACGGAGTTATTATTAAAAGATTTAATTCAACCATAGGGGCGGCTTAGGGCAGCCTATGTTGCGGGCTATTTTTCGCTAGGGCTAGGGCTAGGGCTAGGGCTAGGGCTACATAAAAAAAATTTATTTAATAAATTTTTTTTTAGCCCCAGCGGGCAGCGGCTGGCTCTCCTAGTGTAACGAAAAATTTCAATATGCAAGCCTATGTAACCGGATGCGGAAGGAAATTTCTATATTAAAGTAGTAAAAAACTCAGTTAATTCAACAGGTTACCTTGTTCAATTGACATTTGGTATAATTTTACATTCAAAAGATGTAGATTTATTAAAGTTAATAAGAAGTGAATTAGATGGAATAGGGCGAATTTGGGAAGGTATACCTAAAAGAGTACAATATCTAATATCTTCTTCAAAAGAATTAGGTATATTGATAGCTCATTTAGAAAAATATCCATTATTAACACAAAAATGGGCTGATTATCAATTATTTAAATTAGCATGAAAGATGTTTATACAAAAACAGCATTTGACTGTTGAGGGTTTAAATTTAATATTGTCTATAAAAGCAGTAATGAATAGTAATGGCTTATCGAATGTTTTAGCCAAAGCCTTTCCTTTAAGACCCATAAGTAGACCTTTAGTGACAATAATAAGGATTTAATAGCTTTAAGTAAAACTACTTATATAGGTACTGATTTAATTAAGCAAAAAATTTACGATCCTTGTTGATTAGTAGGATTTATAGATGGAGAAGGATGTTTTTTTATACATTTAAGAAAATCATCTGCTTATAAATCAGGTTATCAAGTATCATTAAAATTTCAAATTAGTCAACACACAAGAGATAGTTTATTATTGGAAAATATTGTAGAATATTTAGAATGTGGTAAATATAGAGAATTTGTTAAAAATAATGATGGGAAATTTGAAATAGAAAGTTTAAAGTCTATATTAAAAGTATTAATACCTTTTTTAGTCCTTTACAAGGAATAAAACGTAAAGATTATGAAGATTTTAAGAAAGTAGCTTATTTAATGAAAGACGGATTACATTTAACAAAGGACGGTTTAAAAAAAATAGAATTAATAAAATTAGGAATGAATAGACAAAGAAATATTGAATAGTTATTAATAAGATTAGTTCTTTATCTTTTAAAGTTTTCAGCCCTTCTTAGTCGCTTTTTGTCTTTTTTTTTATATAATAAAAATTTGATTTGAGCGGTGACCTATAAGTCGTCATTTTTTTTTTAATTATATTAATATAATTAAAAAAAATACAGCTAGCGATAAAAACAAGATTTTCGTGCTTAAAATAAAAATAACCAATATACTGTACAATATATTAATATGTATATTAGGAGGGGAATAAGATTAGCCACTCTAAATTAATATAATTTTTTTTTACTATATATATGCACTAAGTATTTTCTGGAGAGCCGTATGATGGGAAACTATCACGTACGGTTCGGGAAAGGGGTAAATGTGTTTTATTTTAAAACCAATTTATTCTAGTTCACTACAATAGCATTGTGACAGCTCACGCGCTATTTATGATATTCTTTATGGTTATGCCTAGTTTAATAGGAGGTTTCGGTAAAAATAAAAAGCAACTGCAAAACTATGCAACACTAGAGAGTCTAGAGAAAGAAGGTATGGAATCCTTAGACAAATATAGCTTGGAATTTTTAAGATCTAGATTAGGAAATTATTTAGCAGGGTTAATAGAATCGGACGGTTCAATTGCTGTGCATGATAAGAATACAAGATCTAAAAGATATACACCTAAGATATTAATAGTATTCAATTTAAATGATATTCCTTTAGCTGAAAAATTAATCTTTATATGCCATGTAGGTAAACTATACATTAAAAAAAAGCAAGGTTGTGCTATATGGCATATACAAAATATAAACGAAGTCATAAAAATGATAAAGATTATTAACGGCTATATGCGAACACCTAAAATAGAAGCATTGCATCGGGCAATAAGCTGATATAACAACTATTTAGGTACAAATATAGAACAATTAGGGTTAGATTTATCACCTATAAACAGTAATGCATGGTTAGCTGGTTTTTCTGATGGTGATTCTAATTTTAGTATAACTTTAACGGATAGAAAGAAAAAAGGAAAAATTACTACAAAAAGAGTACAGGCTTTCTTCCGTATAGAATTAAGACAAAATTATCATAGAGGGACTACAGAAGAACTAGGAGGTATTAGTTATTTCAGGATATTAAGTGAAATTTCTAGATACCTGGGTGTAAATTTATATTCCAGGTCTCGACAGCAAGGAGAGAAAATTTTTTATTCTTACATGGTTATAGCTCACAGTATGCCTAGTCAACTATTAGTTATAGAGTACTTTGATCGTTATCCCTTATATTCTTCAAAATTTTTAGCCTATAAGGACTGAAAACTAGTTATAGAGCAAATTAGAAGCCAAGGTAAACCTTTAACAGAGGATAATATTTCGGATATTAAAAAAATTAAGGCTCAATTTAATAATAACCGTACTATATTTGATTTTTCTCATTTGGATTCTATTGTTCCATAAAAAACAGCAAGTGGTCATAGGTGAAGCTAGCCTAGCAGCTCCCTTTGCTAGCCCCAGCGTAGTTTTTATCTAGTAGTTACTAGATAAAAACTAGTTTTTTTTTAGTTTACTAAGCTAAATTATAAGATACCTATCTTATAATTAAAAGCTTAGTAAACCAGTTTTTTTAATTATGATATATAAATAAGTATTTATATATTTAATTAAAAAACTATTAATTATAATTTTAATTAATTATAAATCATATAAAAAAACTGGTTTTTATTCTTACTATTTATATATGGATATATATATATAAATTGAAGAATAAAAACTAGCTATGCTACGTTTTTTTTTATAGTATTAATACTATAAAAAAAAACTTTTTATTTTATTATATAATAAAATAAAAAGTGCATAAAAATCGCTATAAATTGCCGAAGGTAATAGTAATATTACTACTTAAAATATAACTATTTGCCGGGAAGTTCCTAAAGTTTTATTATAGGTGTTATGAAAGTTTATCCTTTTATGGTGGCTATGTAAAGGTTGTATATAAGTATATACATAATTAAATGTACATGACCCTTAAAAGTAATAAAAATAAATATGGATAACCCGCAGGAAACGAAACGATATTTAATAAAGCGGCTCTAGCACTAGTTTTTTTTTTTACCTTTTGTCTATTATACATAGACAAAAGTAAAACCAAAAGATAAATCTCTAATTTGTTAGCTAATTATAGATGTTCCTTTGGCAGCTGGCTCAACAGCAGCTTTTTTATTATATATACATATAATAAAAAAGTTTTGTATTTTTATATAACTTTTTTATTATATATATATATATAATAAAAAAGCTGCACATTTCCCACCAAAACAAAACATAATAAAAAAACTGGTTTTTATATATTACTATTTCTTATTAGCCTTTGCTAGCCCCAGCGTAGTTTTTATCTAGTAGTTACTAGATAAAAACTAGTTTTTTTTTAGTTTACTAAGCTAAATTATAAGATACCTATCTTATAATTAAAAGCTTAGTAAACCAGTTTTTTTAATTATGATATATAAATAAGTATTTATATATTTAATTAAAAAACTATTAATTATAATTTTAATTAATTATAAATCATATAAAAAAACTGGTTTTTATTCTTACTATTTATATATGGATATATATATATAAATTGAAGAATAAAAACTAGCTATGCTACGTTTTTATCTAGTAAATACGTAGCATAGCTAGCGCGGCTGTTGTGTTGCTCTACAACAATATGCTTAGTTTTTATGGCTAGCACCACTGCTAGTTTAAAATTCTTAATTTCTTATTTATTAGTTTTTAAGGTTTTCTCTTGTTTAGTATACTAAACAAAGAAAACCAAGGGAAGAAATCATAGAATTTTAAACAAGTTTTTAGAATTATTATTTATAAATCTATTCTATTATTTATAAATTTAATTCTAAAAACTAGTAACTACTAGATAAAAACTTTTTCTTATTCTATAAATAGAAAAGCAAAAGTTAAATAAATAAGAAATTTATATATAAAAACTAGAAAATGTGCTGAGGGCCTCCGTAAACTAAAAAAAAACTAAAAAATCACTAAAAATTTTTCTTAAAAAAAATTTTTAGTAGTGCAACTCAACGAGTGCAACTCAACGGCGGTGGAGTCCAAATTTTCGCAGAGCCGCGATAGAGCGAGCGAGCCGCCGCTGGTTTTTTGGTGAAATTTCTAATTACGGCTCTACTAATTAGAAATTAAGAATTAAAAACTGAAAAAAATAATCGGTAGGATCCTCAGAGACTATACGTTATACTCCATTTAAGTAAGATTAATGGATGAAGATATAGTCCAAATACAGTTAAACGACTGTAATAAAAAGAATTTCTTATTACCACTAATGATCGGAGGGCCTGATATCATTACTCTGTTAAGGTATCGTGAGTATAAAAAAATCTCACCTAGTCGTTAAATAACACATTAACTCTAGCTTTAGGGTTATTTGTAATGACGACCGGACAAGGTGAAAACGGTTAAAGACACCCTAGTTCAAGACCGTCGGTGGGAGCATTCACTAGCACCCCCCCTCCTTCATATATATATTATATATATATAATATATATGTGCAAGATATACATGTGGGAGGTAGAGAGTCTAGTAATTAAAAAAAAAGCACCCATCGCTACAGACTGGTTCACCTACGTAGCTAGCTAACCGGTTAGCGCGAATGTACAGTCGGAACTTAGTATCAGCTTAACATGCTGATAGATGTGAAAGGGTCGAATACGATATAGCTCGTATTCAAGTGAACAGAGCATTAAAAAAACATCTAAGGTGGCTGCTGCTATGTTTTATGAGCAACACTACTTTAACTAAGTTTGGGCAAATAAAAATCCAAAGTGGTACATACCTCGATTTATTAAAAAAAAATATATACTTTGCTTTGAAGAAAATGCTTCTTTATCTACTTATACAAAACCCGCATCTTTAGGTTTAACACAAAATACTTTATTTTATACGACTACTAAAACACCCGAGCGCTTCGGCTCATACTTGGCAGGTCCCCCCGGTATCTCTTTCTACTTATACAGAATTGGTGGTTTGAGGAGAAAATTTACCGTCATTAGTTGGTAGCGGTAGACTTTCAAAGTTATCTACAGCTAATATTCGATTACCTCAGTATCAATTTAGTGTTATAGTTGGTCTACTTTTATCAGATGGTAATTTATTTTTTGGTGCATCTCATTCTAAAAGCGCACGGCTTTGCTTTGAACAAGGACATAAGGATTATTTGTATTTGGTTTTTTTAATTTTATCTCATTATTGTTCCATATTTCCTTATCAAAGAATTAAATCTAGAGGGCTTAACCTTACTCATTCAGTTGTTTTAACTAGTCGTGGATTGTTCTGTTTTAATGAATTATATTATATATTTTATGTTAATAAAGTAAAAATTATTCCTGCTAACATTTATGAATTATTAACTCCAGTTGCATTGGCTCATGGGGGACGGCCAAGTAGCATCCCTTTAAGACTATGTACTGATTCTTATTCTTAAAGATGTAGTACGGTTAATTAATGTACTTATTATAAAATATAGATTAATTTGTTCTTTACATAAGCTGCCGGGAGGAAGGGCTAGAATTTATATTTCGGCTAAATCTATGAGTTTACTTTCTTATATAGTAAAAGCCTACATGAGTAATGGTATGCTTTATAAATTAGGAACGGATAAAAGTAAATTAAATAAGTCAAGCAATAATTCATCTCTCGTAACATAGCAACCTAGGGAGACTTCGTCGGAAAACTAATATTAATGTTAAAAAATTTAGTACTTCTGCTTATAAGTTATACACAAAAGAGAACTTTTTCAATGATAAGGACAAACAAGTCAATCCGTTGGCATTACCTCGTAGCGCTTTTTATAACCAAACTATAATGTGCTCTTATTTAGCAGGTTTATTTGATGCTAAGGGGCATATTATAATTAGTAAAAGAGATTCTAAAGTAAAAAATTTATCTTTATCTATTACTTTTAATATAAAAGATTTACCTTTAGCGAATAGATTAAAGGATGTACTAGGATTTGGATGAATTAGAATTAAAGAAAAAGAAAATGCCTGTGTTTTAACATTTCATACTATAGATGGATTAATAAAGGTAGTTTCTTTAATTAATTCTTATTGGGGTGAGAAGAGGAAAAAAATATCCTGTTCAAAAAAATTTAGGTAAAGATGGTTGACTGGCCGGATTCGCGGTGGTTCATTTGGCATAATTTACGAAAAAAAAGAGTTAGATGCATTAGGTAAAGTAAAAAGAAAAAGAAAAGTAGGTTGTAGATTCAGAATTGATCAAAGAATGTTTGATCCTAATACTAATGAAAGTTACGAACCTAAGTATTGCCTCGTTTTTAGATGTTAATCTTATAGTAGTTAAAAGAAGTTCAGGTAAAGAGTATTTTAATTTAACAGCTAAAAGTAGAAAGAGTCTAAAGGTAGTTATAAATTATTTTAAGACTTATCCATTATTTAGTTCCAAATATCTTGATTATAAAGATTGAGAAAAAGTAGTACATTTAATATTAAGTCAAACTCATTATGAGGGGATAAAAAATCTAAAAGGCGGTATTAATAATAAGAGAAGACATTTTAACTGAGACCATATAAAATAAACTCGGTATGTACAAAGGACAGGTCCGTTTATTCAGTGTGGCAAGTTTGCTTGCTAGTGCTAGGAGTAATAAAAACGAGGGAATGCCGTGTAAGAATGAAAATTCTTATATTATAATTTTGCTATAAGCACGTAATCTCCCGGGATAGGACAGTATAAATACATAGTAGTAGGCTCATAAGTAAGTAATATACTGGAGCCGGCCGGCCGGCCGGCCGGCCGGCCGGGAGGATTGTGCAGGAAACCAAAGTAATAGTTTACGAGTAGGATCCTCAGAGACTTTAATAAAATTACTTAACTAGTTAAGATAATTTATTAAGAATGTATATATAATATACATTAATACGCAAAACTCCTATTTTACTAACTAAACTAGATAGTTAGTTTTTTTGATTGATAGCTTGCTAAGTATATATACTATACTGGCAAATAAAAAAAACGGAAAAATAATAAAAATAGGATGAAGACATAGTCCAATAAGGTACGAAAGTACTTACATTAAAAGATACCCTAGATTAAATAATATCAGTTTTTG
Source organism: Ophiocordyceps camponoti-floridani (assembly GCA_012980515.1). NCBI lineage: Eukaryota > Fungi > Ascomycota > Sordariomycetes > Hypocreales > Ophiocordycipitaceae > Ophiocordyceps > Ophiocordyceps camponoti-floridani. Next base: position 182,295 of record CM022976.1, read on the forward strand.
ATGTGCGTCGTTGTGGATATTGATAGTATACACCAATTTCATCCTTATCCTAACTAATATAGTTACGGGAATAATTCACCTAGCGTGATATGGATGAGATATTAGTGTCAGTAGTCTTCTAATCTACTGTAAATCATGTAGCTTACCGCAAGGGGAAATCCTGGAGGGACCAGAGCATGCTACAAACGCACTCACTGAGCTTAATGCTTATAAGGAAGTGCTAGATAAGTTTTTCATGGTGAGTCCAACTGTATGATGGGACCAACTGAACCCTTTGGAACTATTATTCGTCCATATATTAATATTGATGAGATCAGGTCAAAGTCTTGTCAAGAGAAGTGTTAATAATCTAAATCAACAAGATGGAAACAGTACACCTAAAAGAAACATAATCTATCAAGAATCAACTACGAGATTGCCTAAGGGAAGTAATTCCTATGGTGACGGAGGGTTAATATTAGGTATTAGTCCCAGAATGCAAACTAATACTAAAGTGACCCAGTTCACGAGATCATTTATCGTCGTTGCTGGTAACGGTACGACTAATGAAATGAAATTAGAATCGGAAGATAACAGATACGTTAATCTTTATAAAATAATTTGTACGGAAGCAATGATTATAAAATCCTACAAAAATATTAAATCGAACTCAGGTAGTATGACCGCGGGAATAGACGGATTAAATCCAGATGGTTTCAACCAAAGATATGTCGAGGACTTAGTAAACGAATTGAAAACTGAAAAATTCCAATTCACATCTGTAAAAAGAATTTACATACCTAAAGCCAATGGGAAAACTAGACCATTAGGTATTCCAATAATCAGAGATAGGATAGTACAAGAGGCCATAAGAATCTTGCTTGAAGCAATATTTGAACAAAAATTTTCAAATCTATCGCACGGATTCAGACCTAAGAGAAGCTGCCACACAGCTCTACAACAAATCTCCAAATGAAATGGAATAACATGAATGATAGAAGGAGATATTAAAGGATTCTTCGATAACGTTAATCACAAAATACTTGCAAATATTCTGATAAGACATATCAAGGACCAACAATTTATGGATCTCTATTGAAAATTAGTGAGAGCAGGATATATTGATAATGGGATAAAATATAACTCATTCACAGGTGTCCCTCAAGGAGGAATTGTCTCTCCCGTCCTATCAAACATATACCTAAACGAGTTTGACTCCTTTGTATCCAAAATAATAGAAAAACTCTCATCTAAAGACAAATATATCTCTAAAGTGAATCCAGAAATAGTTAAATTCTCAAACACACTTTCAAAACTAAACGACAAATATTATGTTAATAAAGATAAAAGCATCCTAAAACAAATTAAAGAACTAAGAAAGGAGAGAAATCTCAAACCGTCCAGAATTAGAACGAAAAATAGAATATGGTACGTTAGATATGCAGATGACTGAATCATAGGAATCATAGGGGATAAATCTCTGGCAATATGTATTAAAGAGCTCTGTAAAAAATACCTAAAGGAAGAATTAGAAGTGGAATTAAGTGAAGAAAAAACTAAAATTACAAATGTTACTAAAGATAACGCAAGATTCTTGGGAGTTGACATAAAAAGAAACTACTGCGAAGAATCAAAAATTGTAACTAAAGTTATCAAGGGAAGGCAGAGAAAGTCCAGAATAAATCAAACTAGATTACACTTCCACCTCCCTGTAGAAAATATACTAAATAAGCTCAAAGAACAAGGATATATTAAATCATATATTTCATCAGAGGGAGTTTCAAAACTAGTTCCAAATGCAATGACTAAATGAATATTCTTAGATCATAGATCTATTATCTTGAGATACAATGCAGTCATAAGGGGACTTGTAAATTACTATGAATTCGTAGACAATGCGTATAGTTTTCACTCCATTGTTAACTTATTCCTCCATCACTCTTGCGCTAAAACACTAGCCAGAAAATTCAACCTAGGGAACAGAGCCAAAGCATTCAAACAATTTGGTAGGTATTTAACTAGTCCGAAAACTGGCAACCTTAAATCTATAGAACTGTTTACTAAATCTAGCTATAAGAAAGACATCCGAATACTTCAAAAGTGCTCCGGATCAATAAAAGTAGACCCATTTGATATAACAAACTGAAGACTGGAAACGCAAATAGGATTCTTCGAACCTTGTTTAGTATGTGGTGAAGAAAACGAAACAGAAATGCATCATGTCAAACACCTAAGGAAACAAGGTATAAAATCTACCGGATTTACCGCTCTTATGTCAAAACTAAACAGAAAACAGATCCCCGTGTGTAAGAGCTGTCACTTAAGAATACACAACGGTACCTACAATGACCTGAGTCTTAAAGATTTATACAAAAAAAAAATTAATTAACTAAATAAAAATCTAACCGGTTTTAACTTGTGAAGTGAGAGCCGTATGCGGCGAAAGTTGCACGTACGGTTCGGAGGGAGGCTGATCGTTGCCAGTTCAAGACAAGACCGCGAGTGTCCCTGCTAAGGATTGTTACTCCATCGAAGCGTTATCAATAGTCTTTAAAGGATAACGGTGCGGGCAGTCGACCCTACTATTACCACCTAGCTTATTATTATTAGTACTTTCTGCATGCATTGAAGGTGGTGCTGGTACTTAATCCTGTGCCAGAGTAGTAAGTAATTACTATTATGAATATTACTATATGCTGAAATATCCTTTTTAAATATTGTATTATGTAAAATATATGAATTTCTTAGTCTAAAAACCCAACATAGCAACTAGCTTTAAGCGCTAATTTTTTTTTTTATGTTTTTCGTTTTTAGTTTAAGGATAAACTAAAAAGAAAAACGGCTCTGTATAGGGCTCAAGGCTCTAGAAGTGGCTCTATTTTTTTTTTTTTCTGTGCAGGTTTGGCGATTTCCTAGCTACGCTAAGAAATATGCAGCCAAATGAGCCTAAAAATAGAGCCGCTCTACAAAAGCTAGAAAACAAATAGTTGAGCGGCTTAGGCTTAGCCTCTACGAAAAAAATAAATTTTTAATAAATAAATTAAGGATAATCAGCAGGAAACCTAAAAATATTATTAGGATCCTCAGAGACTATACGTGATACATCCAGTCTACTAATTGGAAGAATAAATAGTCCAATATTATATGAAAGTATAAAAATATCAAACTATATTTACTTAACTGTGAAGGATATGTTAAGTAAATATTTAAAATCTTCCTTTAAACGTTGTTTTTCTGACTGTTTATCTAATCCTAATAAGTTATTAGGTCATTATTTAGCTGGCTTGGTAGAAGGCGACGGATCTATAATTGTACCTAAAACAATTAGAAATCAAAAAGGTAAATTGTTATATCCTGTAGTAAAAATCACTTTCGTAAATAAAGATGAAGCCTTAGCCCTAAAAATCCAAGAAAATATAAAAGGGGGTACTGTAGTGCATTATAAAAATACTAATTATTTAGATCTAATGTTTCAAGATCTAAATTCAATACGAAAGATTGCTGTACTTCTTAATGGTAAGATGAGAACTCCTAAGATCGAAGCTTTACATAGATTAATAGATTGATTAAATGCCAAATTCTTAGAAAAATCCCCAATATATAAATCAGGTTTAGATAAAAGTTCGCTAGGAGATAACCCGTGATTAGCGGGTTTTATCGAAAGTGATGGGAATTTTTATTGTAGTTTTTATTTAAATTCAAAAGGTATAGCTAAAACAGTAAAAAGTTATATGAGAGTTTCTCAAAAACAAACATATAAAGCTACTAGTAATGTTCCAAATGAAATAAATTCGAATTGATATATAATGGAAAAAGTTCGAGAGTTTCTCGGCGTAAAAATTGTAAATGAAATTAAAAGAACTAAGGAAAAATATATAGAATTGTCCTATGAAGTTAGAACAACTAAGAAAATTTCTTGTGATCTCTTAATAAATTATTTATCTATGTATCCTCTATTTAGTTCTAAACACCAAGATTTCTTAGCTTGATGTCTTTTTCATCGTATAAGACTATCTAGAGAATATAAAACTAAGGAAGGTACATCTAAATTAATCTACCTAAAAAACAGCATGAATACTAAAAGAACTCAATTTAATTGAGATTCATTAAAGAGTTTTTACTGTTTAATGTAATCAGGTATAATAAGAATGAGATACGAATAATTTGATAACATGACAGGCTGAACGCTTTATAAGGATAAGGTGTTGCTCTATGGTAACTTAGAGGCAATTAAACTCTCCTCGATGCGTAAAAATCTTCATAAAAATTTATACTACTCATGTATTAAAAACATTCTTTTTTCAAGAGACTATTGTTGATTAACGTATGAACACTTTAGTGTTCATTTAGAATTTATTTTTTCTTTCTCTCTTCGTATTTTTTTAGAATTCTTGTCCAATTATTTGGATTTATCTTACTTAATCAATATGAGTTCGTCTCTTCTAATATATGTAAATACAGATATACAAAAAAAAACTATATTAAAAGATAACAAGGACAAAATAGGAGTATATCTCTGAAAAAACCTTATTAATGGTAAGAGTTATGTAGGATGTTCCAATAATCTAACTAAAAGGTTTTATTGTTATTTTGATGCGAAAAAATTAGAAATAGAAGCATCAAAAGGTTCGCTTATCTGTCGTTCTTTACTTAAATATGGGTATTCAGCTTTTAGTCTAGAAATTTTAGAATTTTGTACTATAAAAGATCTTTTGGACAAAGAAAAGCATTATATTGATTTATTAAAACCTAAATATAATATAATAACTGAAAAAAGAGCCAATAGACTAGGTGTTAAACATCTTGACTTTAATAAGGAAAAAATACGAAAAGGTAGCCCTATAAGAATTGCGGTTAATGTCACAGATTTAGAAAATAATGTTACTACTAGTTATGATTCTATAAGACAAGCAGCGGTAGCTCTAGATTGTGACATATCGTCTTTAATATTTAATATGGACAAAACTAAAAGTAAGATCCCTTATAAAGGACGGTATTTAATTAAGCGAATAGAAGAGTCAAAACAATATAATAATAATAACAATATTCCAGCCTTTGGCAGTAGCTCTGCCAGGGGAGGTAAAAGATGTTTTTCAACGTTCGCAACGATGAATACGTATGTTAAAATGTATAATTCAGGGAGACAATACGCCTGGGTAAGAAGATATTCCCATCAGAGACTAAATGGAGAGCATCTTTCATCTAAAGCTTATTTTGAGCAGTGATTGGTAGGGGTAACAGACGGTGACGGTAATTTTGCAATAAATTATTCTAATGGTAAATGAGGTTTATCTTATAAAATAACCCAATCTAGATATAATTTAAGATTACTTTATTATATAAAAAAAGAATTAGGAGTAGGTTCTGTAACTAAAGATAATAATAAAGGGCAAATATTCGTAAGAGACAGGAAACATATAGAAAATATAATATTACCTATATTTGATAAGTATCCTTTGTTAACTAGTAAATACTTTGATTATGTTAGATTTAAAAAAGCTTTATATATACTTAAGGAAAATAATATAAACAAAGAAGAAAGATTTAGCGAACTAATGAAGCTTAAAAACATAAAAAAAGATGATAATTATTCATCACCAGTATGAAATAATGTATCTTTACCTTTAACTGATATAAACGTATTACAAAGTATAATGACTAAACCTTGAGTAGTAGGATTTATAGAAGCTGAAGGTAGTTTTTTTTTAGTTTCAAAAGAAGCCAAAAGAATAGTGCACGGTTTCGGAATAACTCAAAAGTTAGATAGTATAGTGTTAGAAAGCATAAGATTATTACTCCACGTACCTACCCGTGTTAGATATAAAGAAATGTATAATCACTATATTTTAGACACTACCAATTCTAGATGTATAGAAAATATAATAGATTACTTTAAAGATACTATGAAAGGTGTAAAATCATTAGAATATAAAATATGAGTCAGATCTTACGTTAAATATAAAGGTAACTATGAAAAATTATTAAACATCAGAAATACCGTACGAAAAATTAGAAAACAACTATTAGAAATATCACCAAACAATTAAGTTTTATTATCTAGTGAAAGATGAAGGTATAGTCCGAACAATAAAAAGATTTATTGAGTATAACGTTAGTTTTTTATGCATAGCTAGCTAGCTAGCTATGCTATGCTATAAATGAGGTTATCAACACAATTGTTATCCACCTGTTCGATCATGTAGGAAATGATTTAAACGGGTTAAACTGCCAAATTCCGGAAAGCCCTTAGAACTTAAAGTACCAAGCTATTATAGTCGAAAGAGTATAAGTGGATGAACTAATTCTTCATGTACGGTAATAAGCTTTAAGGCTTCTGAAAAGAAGGTAGGTAATCGCGGATCTAAGTCTATCCATCGGATAGTAAAAGAGCAACGAGTAAACGGTAGTTGATGTAGTGGAATACCACATTTAAGATGTACTCTAACGGCTTTCGAAAGAAATTCTCAAATAAAAATCCTATCTAAGCAAATTCGTTTCTCGTTATTGCGAGAATTTTCTTCTTCTTCTGAGCCTAAATCCTGTAAAAGAGAAAAGTAGTTATGCTCTTTTTCCTTGATTTATTACAGGGTTTGTAGATGGAGAGGGTTCATTTATTATTAGAGTTAGAAAAAACCCTAAGTATAAAATGGGGTTTTTAGTGGAAGCCTATTTTTCAAGAACTCAAAAGATCTTAAGATTTTGCAAGATATTCAGTCTTATTTTGGAGTGGGTAATATAAGAAATGAGAATGATAAAGTAAAATTTAGAGTAGAATCTCTAAAAGATATTTTCAAGGAAATAATCCCAAAAATACTCTTTAATAACTCAGAAGCTAGCAGATTATATATTATTCAGAGATGTTGTTAATATGATGGTAAATAAAGAGCATTTAACTAAAAACGGGTTAATTAAAATAGTATCAATTAAAGCTGTAATTAATCACGGGGTTACCCTCAGAATTAAAGCTTTATTTTCCTGATATTTTACCAAGACCAGACCTATAAGACAGTACCCATGAATAGCAGGACGGTGAAGGTTGTTTCAAAATAAGATTAAACAAACAACCTAATAGAAAAATAGATCAAGCATGTATAGTATTCCAAATAACTCAACACTCTCTAATGAGCAATTAATCAAAAGTTTTATTACTTTTTTTCGGTGTGGAATATTAGAAAGATCGTCTAGAGATCCTGCTGTTTATTTTTCGGTATACAAGTTTTCAGATAATTATGAAAAAATTCTTCCCTTTTTTAGTTTTTTTTTAGAAATTTATAAGATATATTCATTCTCTTATAAAAAATCTAAAAAAAAACAAGTTTTTTTAATTACTATTTATAATTTAGTAAAAATAAAAATTATAAATTGAATTAAAAAAACTAAAAAACATATTATTATTGGAATAAAATCTGAGGACTTTAAAGATTGATGTAAAGCAGCTGAAATAATTAAAGCTAACAAACATTTAACTGGACGATTAAATCAGATTATTTCATTAAAATCAGGGATGAATAGAGGAAGATCGGTATAGTTTTAATTTAGCAGAAAAAAAAATTATGAAATAATTTGGGTCTAGCTTAGCTAGTGGACGATTTTCTAGTTTTTTTTGAGGCTGTTAGCCACTAGGCCCCCTCAAACATCACTGTGTTTGACGCTAATAGCCTCTAAGTTCAGCGACTCCTATGGGCTGGCCTTGTCGCTTGCGGCACTAGCCACTACCAAAAAATTTTATGAAATAAAATTTTTGCTCCATCTTTTGCTAAGGAGATAATGCGCAAAATAAGCAGACCCAGCGCCCCCCACGAATTATATATATAATAAAAAAAAATAAGTTTTACTTATATATATTTCTTTTTTAATTAGGATCTAGGCTCAATAAAAAGGATTTAAGGTAAAACTAATTATAAGCAAAGAGTTTTTTTTTTGTATCTAATGATTTAGGCATACGTCGCACATTTTGTATTATAATGATTAAAAATCTTTTATAAAAAAAAATAAAAAAAACTAAATAAGTATATATAAATTAGGTCGGGTTGAGCCGCTAAAAAATTTACAGTATCTAAAAATTTTTTAGTAGTGCCTTAGCCTTAGCCGGATATAAAACTATATATAGATATGTCGTATGTTTAACAGAGCCGCTTCTTTTGTATATATCCCCGTATAAAAAAGTTTTTTATTATATATATATATAATAAAAAACCTGCTGCGAGAGCCGCTGGCAGCTCAGCAGCTTTTTTATTATATATACATATAATAAAAAAGTTTTTGTTGTTAAATTTCTAATTACAGCTCTACTAATTAGAAATGATAACAACAAAAACAAATTTTTAATTCTATGATTTCTAATTAACTTAATTAGAAATTTAGAATTAAAAATTGGAAAAACGGAGTTGCAGCACCACCCAAAAGAGCTCCGCTCTAGCAACCGGCTATGGATAATTTGATGTTGTTGTCACTATAACTTTTTATTAGTATAATTTAGGTATGACTCTTCTCTTTTAGTTTGTTATATTAAATATAACAAATCTTAGCTTTAGCTAGGCTTTAAGAGCTGATCAGAAAATGTGTAAGCATTTCAACGCTCTAGTAATAGGTGTAATTATGTGTTAATCAACAATAAAGACAAAGGATACAAGTTTGCTTCACATTTTTTTTTTCGTTTTTTTTTCTTAATTTCTAATTTTGCAGATTAGAAATATCAGAAAAAAAAACAAGTTTTTTGTTTTATTCTGCAAAATTAGAAATTAAAAACAAAAAACTCAAAAAAAAAATAGAGCTTCACAGATGAAAAATATTTTTTATTTCTTATATTATTCATTTTTATATTTGAAGGTTAAGCTTTGTTAGCTTTAATTTTCTGCTTAATACGAGATTAATAATTTGTATGATAAATTTTATTACCGTGCTATCCGGATTGCAAAGCCACAGTGGCCCAAGCGTAGACCTTGCTATATTTGCACTACACCTTTCAGGTGTAAGCAGTTTATTGGGAGCAATCAACTTAAATTTAAATATTTTTTTATTAAAATTATATTATATAGATAACAACGCAGTAGTGTGTAGTTGGCAGTTTTTCTTCTTCAAGTTATCCTTATATTGAAGAAGAAAAACCAAAGGGCATAGCAGGATAAGGTATAAATATAACTATGGAGGTACCTTAATATTTAAGGCTAATTATAGTAGATATACAAATAATAAGTATAAAAATACAAAGCAAAGTATTAAAGGAGAAGAGTACAGAGAAAAAAAAGATTGAGGTCTTATTTTTGAAAATTTAACTCCAGCTTTTGTGTCTGGATTTGCAGATGCTGAAGGTTGCTTTGCGGTGACTGTGACTAATCAACGCACTAAATGGTATGTCTCCCCAGTATTTCAAATTCGTGTGCATACTAGAGATTTACCTTTACTATATTCTATTCAAGCTTTTTGGCTAGGAATAGGGTCTATACATATTGAAAAATCTAAGGATATGGCTGGTTATTATGTAAGGAATTTACAAGATATAAATAATATTATAATCCCACACTTTAAAAAATATCCTTTACTTACTTGTAAGCAAATAGATCATGACTTATGAAAAAGTTGTATAGATATAATAAATAGAAAAGAACATTTAACTGAATCAGGGTTATTACAAATTCTTTCCATTAAAACTTCTATTAATACAGGCTTATTAAGTGAAAAAATTAAAGCCTCATTCCCTAATATAATAGGAAGGACGAGACCAGTTAATAATCATAAGGTAGGGGATTTATCCGGGTTGAGTAGCAGGATTTACTGAGGGAGACGGTTGTTTTACAGTTGATATTATAAAGATACCTAAATCTAAATTAGGTTTCACAGTAGCATTAAAACTTCAAATAACTCAACACTCTCGAGATGAAATATTAATTAAAAGTTTAGTTAACTATTTTAATTGTGGTAATACAACACTAGACAAAAGAGAATCTGTGTCAGCAATAACTTTTCGTGTATCCAGAATTAAGGATATTGTTGAGAAAATAATACCTTTTTTTCAAAAATATCCTATTGTAGGTTATAAAGCTTTAGATTTTGCGGATTTTTGTCGATTTTTATTTTATAAAAATCAACCACGCTACGCTGGTAAAGTCGCGGAACTAGTAAAAAATAAAGCTCACCTAGGGTTACAAAAGATTAGACATATAAAAGCTGAAATGGGTATACATAGGACTACTGACTCTCTAGTTGAATCTAAATGTAGTAATTTTAGCACAAATAATTATACTCAATCACGGATGAAGACAAATATATTGAGCGGAGAAATAAATAAAGCTACAATTATTGGTCCCGCTATCGAAGCCCCTAATCCAAAACTATGGCGGCTACGTCGAGCTCGATTTCTTAATATATATGTATATAGACATATATCTCAAAGAAGATATTATAAACAGGGAGTAAGAGTAAAAACCAGATTATATATGTATAACCGAGATAAAAGTATTTTATATTTTTATTCAGATAAAAAAGATTTTATTGACTATCTAAAAATTCATTACTTTACATTAGAAAAACATATTAGAAAAGGTACTTACTATTTAGGTAAGTATTATTTTATTTTTAAATATATACCAAAAGCTTTTAATAAAAAAATGCTAATAGATGATGTCTTAAAAATGTTGAATAAAGATAGATTAAAGTTTACAAGAAAGTTTTAATCCTAGAATACGTATTGTTCCTATTTATTTTTAAGGCGTATTTTGCAGCAGTTGAGTTAGCTGCTGCTCCTTATTAGTGCTGGTTATAATTATTAGAGTATTTTTTAAATATTTCACTAAAAAGTAAAAGATCTTGCTTGTATGGTATAAATGTGTTCATTTTTAAATATCAGAGATTATAAAGTAAAGGATGGATAGAAAATAGCTCATCTTTTAGCGGCTCAATAGAGATAGTGTTAGAAGAGCAATACTTTTTCTTGGACCCATAACCCTAGCGGAAAAATGGGATAAGACTGTACTTTATTATTTTACTATGCAGCAAAAAGATTTTATATCTAAACTTAGTATTAGCCATGTTACTTTTTATGGGTCGCCGCAGGCAACCACGCTACGCTGGTAAATATTTATTTTTAAGAGAACGTATTGATACTGCAAAAGTAACGGATAAAACTTTACCTGAAATAGCTATAATGTTACAACAAGATAGAGTTAAATTTAATAGAAGTAAACCAGGTAGCTCTTGTAAATCTGTCTTATTAATTAACATTATAAGTAAAGAAGAAATTTTAATGGAAAGTTTAGGTAAATGTGTAAAATTCTTTTCAAGTAAAGGTTTTCCTGTATCTCATATAACAATAATTAAACGGCTAGATACTAATATACCTTATCATGATATGTAAAAGCGTTGAATCTAAATAATATAATTTATCCTTTGGACATTTTTTACCTTTTGTCTAGTTTTTCTCAGCTCTATTTTCCGCTGATTTCCCTCCGTAGGAGGGAAGAAAATGTGCAGGTTTTTTATTATATATATATAATAAAAAACTTTATTAATTTAATAGATATCTTTCTATTATAAAAAAACTGGTTTTAGGGCTCGGCACTCGGCACTGCCCTTATTATTTATATATGGATAGATATATATAAATTGAAGGGCCCTAAAAACTATGAATAATAGACAAAAGGGTAAAACGATAAAAAAATAGTTGTTATGAGGTTGATATAAAAGTTATAACTTAATGCAGGAAAACCTTGCAGGTTGCTATTATTTGTATTAAATATTAGCAGGACCAGCAAGATTATCAGCAGGAAACCTAAGTATAATATACGAGTAGGTTCTTCAGAGACTAGACGTTATATGCCGTGTTGATTAATCAATGCGCTAAAGATATAGTCCAATCTTAATAGTGATATTAAGGAAATCTTTCTATATAATTAGATTAGAAAGATTAATTTTATATTAAGTCTTTAGAGATAATAAAGATCTTTATATAATATGCATATATAGATATAAAAAATTTATATCTATATATCCTTTTAACTAAAAGTAAAGCTTAATTTATATTCTAAGGATAAATATAAAAAAGAATTAGTATGTCATAACAACGATAGCTAACATCAGAACTTCCGGTATAAGATTATTAGATTTAACTTTATTTGGTTGAGCTGTAGTTATAACCGCAGTGTTATTGTTATTATCATTACCAGTATTAGCCGGTAAACTTTATCTGCCGGCTTTAAATTTGGCTGTTTTCTGAGAATCGATATATATAAATATATTGGAATCAGAAGGTAATCTATTAAGTTTGAACTTTTTAGAGAACCTCAGAGGCTATACGCCAAAGTATTTTGGTTGTAGTTTAGAAATTTTAACCTTTCCTTTGTGTACTGTTAGATCTATGCATACAGGTATTAGTAGTAAAAACTTAGACAAATCTCTATTTAGTTATTACTTAACTGGGCTTATTGAAGGAGATGGTACCATAGTAACACCTAAATCTTTAAGATCTGCTAAGGGTAATTTAAATTACCCTTCTATACAAATAGCTTTTCATTTAAAAGATTTACCTTTAGCTTTAGTTATTCAAAAAGAATTAGGTTTAGGTTCATTATCTAGAAAAAAAGGAATAAATGCTTATATATTAACTATAAATAGCTATAAAGGTATATTGTTAATTATTTCATTAATAAATGGAAAGATGAGAACACCTAAAATACATAGTCTTAATTTATTAATAGATTTTTTAAATGAAACTAAAGAAACAAATATTGAAAAATATTCTGTATCTATAGAACCTATATATTCTAATCCCTGATTATCTGGATTTATAGAAGCAGACGCTTCGTTTCAAGTAAGAACTACTCTTTCAGGTAAATACCCTAAACTAGAATGTAAGTTAGAAATACCGTTTATTAGCTATCGAGGAAGGGGTGAGTTTTATTCGATTAATGGCTCCCCAGATTTTATGCAAGAAATAGCGCAATTTCTAGAAATTCCTGAATATAGTTTTAAACAAGAAAAGTTTAAAAATTTTGAAAAGTTTACCCTTAAAACACAAAATATTAGAAGTAATGAAATAATAATTAATTATTTAAAAACATATCCTTTATTTTCAAGTAAATTTTTAGATTATAATGATTTTGTATTAGCCCTCGAAATATTTAAAAAGTTAAAAATTAATAAATTAGAGTGCGACCAGGATAATCTCTCTACCTTTAATGGTGAATCTATTACTTCGTACAGTAATTTAATAAATTTAATTAAAAAAAGAATGGGTCATAATAGAACAATATTTATATGGGATCATTTACAAAATTTTTATAGTTTAAATAATTTTTTGGCGAACTTATAGCTCCGCTGTTAAATTTAGTGGACAAAGAGCCTTAGAAAATAAAATTTTAAATGCTAATAAAAATATTAATTCTTCTAGAAAATATTCTACGAGTTCCGGTGAGATATTATTAATATTAAGGACTTGCTAAAACTTAATAACAATAATAGGATTGTTTCATCAGTTGTTTATAATAATGCTGAAGAATATAAAGATCTAATTTTATATGATAATAAGAATAAAGCAGGTATTTATCTTTGGACACACCGAGAGTCTTCCAAGAAATACGTAGGCTCTTCTGTCTAGACGATTGTCTTATTATTTTTCTAAAAATATAAATAAGTATAAAACAAGTAAAATATATAATGCTCTTTTAAGTCACGGCTCATTTTTCAGAATTTTCTTTAACTATACTTGAATATACGCATATAGAAAATTTAGCAAAAGACGAGGCTAAAAAACTTATTATAGAACGAGAACAACATTATATAAATAATATTTTACCTGAATATAACATTTTAAAAACAGCAGGATCTTTATTAGGTTTTAAGCATTCTAGTTCTACGATAGTTAAATTCAAAAAAGCTAATAGAAATGAAAATAATCCCATGTTTGGAAAGTTTCATTCTATGAGACTATATTAAAGATGAGTGCTATAAAGAAAGGAAAGGTTAGATCGCTTGAAACTAAGTTAAAAATAGGTTTAACAAATAGTAAAAAACTTTATATTTTTGTAAAGGATCCTACTCTAAGAGATATGAAAATATTATTTAAGTTCTAAAGGCTAACTATTTAAATTGTAGTAAACGAAATATATCTAGATATGTAGATAAAAATAAACCATTAAATAAAAAATGGTTTTTATTTAGTAAAGATATTAATAGTTAGTAAATAGTTACAGTTAAGTGTATTTATCGACTACAGAGAAGTATGGCGCGGTGTATTTCTTCGATTCGATTCGATTCGATTCGATTCGATTCGATTAAGAAATATCTCAAAGACGAATAGATCATAAAGAATATGATAACTGAGAGTTTTTAAGTGTTATCGCTGAGTTTTTAGTTTTATTTTATAAAATTTATAGTTTTTTAATTAAATATATAAATACTTATTTATATATCATAATTAAAAAAACTGGTTTACTAAGCTTTTAATTATAAGATAGGTATCTTATAATTTAGCTTAGTAAACTAAAAAAACTAGTTTTATGGCTAGCACCACTGCTAGTTTAAAATTCTTAATTTCTTATTTACTAATTTTTAATAAGAAATCATAGAATTTTAAACAAGTTTTAGAATTATTATTTATAAATCTATTCTATTATTTATAAATTTAATTCTAAAAACTAGTAATTACTAGATAAAAACTACGCTGTTGAGCCACGCTAGTTTTTATCCTTCAATTTATATATATATATCCATATATAAATAGTAAGGATAAAAACCAGTTTTTTTTTATATGATTTATAATTAATTAAAATTATAAAATTAATAGTTTTTTAATTAAATATATAAATACTTATTTATATATCATAATTAAAAAAACTGGTTTACTAAGCTTTTAATTATAAGATAGGTATCTTATAATTTAGCTTAGTAAACTAAAAAAAAACTAGTTTTTATCTAGTAATTACTAGATAAAAACTACGCTGTAGAGCGTAGAGCCGCGCTAGTTTTTATTCTTCAATTTATATATATATATCCATATATAAATAGTAAGAATAAAAACCAGTTTTTTTTTATATGATTTATAATTAATTAAAATTATAAATTAATAGTTTTTTTAATTAAATATATAAATACTTATTTATATATCATAATTAAAAAAACTGGTTTACTAAGCTTTTAATTATAAGATAGGTATCTTATAATTTAGCTTAGTAAACTAAAAAAAAACTAGTTTTTATCTAGTAATTACTAGATAAAAACTACGCTGTAGAGCGTAGAGCCGCGCTAGTTTTTATTCTTCAATTTATATATATATCCATATATAAATAGTAAGAATAAAAACCAGTTTTTTTTTATATGATTTATAATTAATTAAAATTATAAATTAATAGTTTTTTTAATTAAATATATAAATACTTATTTATATATCATAATTAAAAAAACTGGTTTACTAAGCTTTTAATTATAAGATAGGTATCTTATAATTTAGCTTAGTAAACTAAAAAAAAACTAGTTTTTATCTAGTAATTACTAGATAAAAACTACGCTGTAGAGCGTAGAGCCGCGCTAGTTTTTATTCTTCAATTTATATATATATATCCATATATAAATAGTAAGAATAAAAACCAGTTTTTTTTTATATGATTTATAATTAATTAAAATTATAAATTAATAGTTTTTTTAATTAAATATATAAATACTTATTTATATATCATAATTAAAACTGGTTTACTAAGCTTTTAATTATAAGATAGGTATCTTATAATTTAGCTTAGTAAACTAAAAAAACTAGTTTTATCTAGTAATTACTAGATAAAAACGTAGCATAGCTAGTTTTATTCTTCAATTTATATATATATATCCATATATAAATAGTAAGAATAAAAACCAGTTTTTTTATATGATTTATAATTAATTAAAATTATAGAATTAATAGTTTTTTAATTAAATATATAAATACTTATTTATATATCATAATTAAAACTGGTTTACTAAGCTTTTAATTATAAGATAGGTATCTTATAATTTAGCTTAGTAAACTAAAAAAACTAGTTTTTATCTAGTAATTACTAGATAAAAACTACGCTGTAGAGCGTAGAGCCGCGCTAGTTTTTATTCTTCAATTTATATATATATATCCATATATAAATAGTAAGAATAAAAACCAGTTTTTTTTTATATGATTTATAATTAATTAAAATTATAAATTAATAAAAAAAAACTAGAAACGGAAATAAAAAAAATAAGATCAGACAGACCCAAACCTGAGTATAGAGTTAGAACTACTAATGTTAAAGGTAATATTAAAGTTAAAAATTATCTTATAGAATTTCCTTTATTTGGTACTAAACATTTAGATTCCTTAGATTGAATGGAAATTGTAGATATCTTTAATAGAAAAGAGCATAAGACAGATGAAGGAAAGGCTAAAATAGTAAAAATAAAATCAGCCGCGCTAATGCGCGACTCCGTCGCGCGGGGATTTTAGAACTGATTTTACTTTCGATCATTTACAAAAATTCTACAACGTGAAAATATAATATATGGTCCGATCAAACATGAGAATGTTTGTGTACTTACATTAAGTTTTAATAACTTTTTAAGCTTAAAGATTAATACTTTAAGTTATGGGTCGCTGGTGGTCAACAATAAATATGGGAATTACCATGGTTCTAACAGATAGAAATTTCAACACATCATTCTTCGAAATAGCGGGAGGTGGTGATCCTATATTATTTCAGCACCTCTTTTATAAAAGGCTTAAATGTCTAAAATTCTATTGGCTTTATCAAATATCAAGCTCTAGTAGCCGCTCGGTATATAGCACTAGCCACACTAGTAGTATTACAGTAAATTTCGATAAATATTACGAATTAAATTCTAAAAGTTATGGAAGCGCAGCCTAGTACAGAATTTTTGAATTGATTCATAGGGGCGAGGAGACGGTTGTTTGAGTTTTTTTTTCTTAAAAGAAAAAAACCAATTTTTTTATTTTTAATTTTTTTTTTTCAAATTATATATATATAATTATTAAAAAAAAAAATAAGTTTTACTTATATCTATTTCTTTTTTAATTTTGATCTATTAAATTAAAAAAGGATATAAGGTAAAACTAGATTTACAAAAAATAAAAAAATTACTAAAGCTAAAAGAGGTGATCTTTATTTTGTAATTAGTCCTCTTAAAAAATATAATTCTTTCTTGTCACAGAAATTGTTATTTTCTAGATATTCTTTAAATAAAAAGTTTATTCATAGTGGCGCTGTCACAAGTGTAGCCCATGTAGATACTACAAATAATATTCATAACACTAATAATTGCCATTTTAACTTTGAAAAATTTAATACAGAGTATCTGCTTTATATGAAAAAACCTGCTCCTAATTTTTAATTTTTAACATGGTTTATAGGTTTTACTGAATTTTTATTATAAATATAGACCTATATTTATATTAAAAATCGAGCGAAGCTCCCGGAGACGGAACGGAGTCTTTTTATTTGGAGTTTATCAGCATAAAAAAGACATAGAAGTTTTAAATATGATTAGAAATAGATTTGCCTTCGGTAAAGTTTACACTCAGCATAATATTAGTAGCTTTATAGTAGACACTAAAAGGGAATTATTTTTAATATGTCATTTATTTAATAATAATTTAGTAACAGTTAATAAAAAACTTTCTTTTGATAAATGATTATTAGGATTAAATAAAAATTTTATTAAAGGGAAATATATTTTACCTCCTATCCAATTAACTTCTTTTAATACTTTAATTCTACCAAAGACGGCTGAATAAGTGGATTTACAGATGCATAAGGTTGTTTTTCTGTTTCTATTCTAAAGCTTAAAGGTTTTAATATTATTTTTGATATTTCGCAAAATAATTTTCATAACCACCTTATTATTATATATAATAATAAGGTGGCCGCTTTATGAAAATTAGCTAAGAATAATAAATCTAGTTATATAAAAGATAAAGATGATGAATTAAATTATATACCAATAAGTGATGAATTGACTAATTTAGAACAGGAACCTTTTTGGCTATATCTGGAAAAAGTCTTTTCTTAGTAAAGCCTATCAAAGTAAATCTCGTAATATGGCTTCTGGTTATAGAGTATCAGGTCTTAATGCCACTGCAGCTATAATGCCTTATTTCGAGAAATATCCTCTATTAACTGGAAAATATTTAAGTTATAAGTCTTGAAAAGAACTACATTTAAAATTTTTAAATAAAGAACATTTGGGGTAATTTAAAAATATTAGCTAGTAAAGTAAACAAATTTGATAGTTAGAGGAATATACTTTTTTTCTATTATTATCTTTTTATATTATATTATTAACAAGGAAGGACTTTCTTAGTTGAAGCAGCTTTTCACTGTAAAGCTTAAATATTCGTATCTTTTTAGTAGTTAATAATCTATTAAGCGAAAGGTTATTTATTAATAAAACCCATAAGCTATAATCTCTTTAAGCTTAATTTAATCTAGTAAAGAGAGGAGCTAAAAATAAGTAGCTTCCAAACTAAAAATTTTCTTCCTGTGTTCTCTTCTTAATTTAATTTTAAGGGCGAGATAAACAAGTTTTATTCAAAGAGAATTAGGGATGGGTAAAGTTATAGTTCCTTTTGGTTTTGTTGTTGTCTAGTTTTTCCCAGCCCTATTTCCCGCACGGCTACGCCGGGAGGCTTCAGTGCAGGTTTTTTTTTATTATATAATAAAAAAAAACCTGCGCACTGGGAAAAACTAGTTTTTATCCTTACCATTTATATATGAGTATATATAAATTGAGGGCACGGGCAACGGGCAACGGGCAACGGGCAACGGGCAACGGGCAACGGGCAACGGGCAACGGGCAACGGGCAACGGGCACCGGATAAAAACTATGAATAATAGACAACAACAAAACAAGGTAAAACGACCTCTCGATTTATAATACAAGACAAACTAGGGGGCCCTATTAATTTCTTTAATTTTTAATGGTAATATTAGAACACCCGGTAAACTTCTATCCTTTAATGCCTTTTTAAAAAACTTAAATATAAGTCTTATTAAATCTAGAGGTCGTGCCTTAAATAAACTATATGGATTCGGCTTAAATAAAGATATTTATAAAATTATTGAACCTTATCATTTTACGCAAGAAATAACCTTAAATGATACCTGGTTACTAGGTTTTGTTGATGCTGAAGGGATGTAGGATTCCCATTAAAAAGAAAAAACTCTTATAATTTCTTGTTTGACTTAGGTTTTTTCTTAATCTACTTTTTCTTTTCTTATGTTTTCACTTTTTAGCATGCTAAAAATGAAAACCAAAGGCCAATAAAAGAAAAAGTTTTTTTTTATAGTATTAACACTATAAAAAAAAAACTACGCTCCGCTACTCCGCTAGCAAAGGAAGATTAAGAAAAAACGTATTTTTGTTTTTATATGTAAAAAAAAAAAACAAAAATTCCTCAAAAAGGAGCAGCTTCCAGCTTCCAGCTTCCAGCTTCCAGCTTCCAGCTTCCAGCTTCCAGCTTCCAGCTTCCAGCTTCCAGCTTCCAGCTCTGGTTTTTTTTTTATAAATCTATAATTTTTTAGACTAATTATAGATAATATAATAAAAAAACTGATTTTTATTTATATCATTTATAATTAGTAGAAATTATAAATTGATAAATAAAAATTGCGAAAATAAAGAATTAGTTTTAGGAGAGCCACAAACTTGTTCAACTTTTTAGAGTAGGACATGTTAACAAACATTACCATGACAATATTTTAAATTATAGGGTAAAAGGTTTGTCTGGTACCGGGGTTATTATTAATTATTTTGATAATTGTAATTTTACATTCTTAACTAAGAAAGCATCCAGTTATTTATTATGAAAACAAATTCGTAACTCTATAAGTCAAAAAGAACATTTAGATCCAAACAAAAATTGATAAGTTTATCGAAGACTGTAAATAAATATTCCGTAGAATAAATAGTAATTTATACCTAAAGAAAGATTAAGGTAGTAGTTAGTTTGCAAAAACTTCATTTTTATATTTAAAAGTTTAGTTAGCGGGGCGACTTCGTCGTCGTCGTCCTACTGAGTTTAATTTTTGTATGGAAAAAGATAATATTAGCAGGTGCTTATTCATAAAAATAAATTTATGAATATATTAGATATTTATATCATAAAGACTATATTATTATTTCTTTTACGGGGGCTATAAAAAGGCTAAAAATACGCATATAACGCTCGGCTGCGTCATCCGGATGCGCCCCCTAATAAGAAACTACTATCTAGCTGTAACCCTATTAATCTAAGCAACTGTTAAAGAAATTAGATTAAGATTAAAATTAACTTTTTTTTCTAAAGGATTATTTGGGGTAGGCCCCTAAGTATAAATATAAATTCTGTAGTAGCTAAAGCATATTTTTGTTGAGCCACACGGAGGAATTTTTCAGGTCAATTTTTTTTTATCTTGTTTTGTTGTTGTCTATTATTCATAGACAACAACAAAACCAAAAGGAACTAGAATAAAAAACTAGTTTTTATGGCACTGGGCTAGCACCTAGCACCACTGCTAGTTTAAAATTCTTAATTTCTTATTTACTAATTTTTAATAAGAAATCATAGAATTTTAAACAAGTTTTTAGAATTATTATTTATAAATCTATTCTATTATTTATAAATTTAATTCTAAAAACTTGTAATTACTAGATAAAAACTAACCATATTTACGCTAGTTTTTATCCGAGCGGTAAATTTATATATGTTTATATATAAATGATCCTGTGGCAGCTCAGCAGCTTAAGCTGCAGGGCTGGGATAAAACAAAGATAAAAACTAGTTTTTATCTAGTAATTACTAGATAAAAACTACGCTGTAGAGCCACGCTAGTTTTTATTCTTCAATTTATATATATATATCCATATATAAATAGTAAGAATAAAAACCAGTTTTTTTTTATATGATTTATAATTAATTAAAATTATAAATTAATAGTTTTTTTAATTAAATATATAAATACTTATTTATATATCATAATTAAAAAAACTGGTTTACTAAGCTTTTAATTATAAGATAGGTATCTTATAATTTAGCTTAGTAAACTAAAAAAAAACTAGTTTTTATCTAGTAATTACTAGATAAAAACTACGCTGTAGAGCCACGCTAGTTTTTATTCTTCAATTTATATATATATCCATATATAAATAGTAAGAATAAAAACCAGTTTTTTTTTATATGATTTATAATTAATTAAAATTATAAATTAATAGTTTTTTTAATTAAATATATAAATACTTATTTATATATCATAATTAAAAAAACTGGTTTACTAAGCTTTTAATTATAAGATAGGTATCTTATAATTTAGCTTAGTAAACTAAAAAAAAACTAGTTTTTATCTAGTAATTACTAGATAAAAACTACGCTGTAGAGCCACGCTAGTTTTTATTCTTCAATTTATATATATATCCATATATAAATAGTAAGAATAAAAACCAGTTTTTTTTTATATGATTTATAATTAATTAAAATTATAAATTAATAAAAAAAAACTAGAAAAGAAAAAACGATTTTTTTTTAGTCGCCAGCGCAGCTGGCAACCTGCATATGGGTAATAAATATATTAAAAAAAAAATCTTAATAATAAAAAAAAACGAGAGGGGAAATATAATAAAAAAAAATATCTAAAGAATCACTATATTTATATAGCTATGCCGGTGTTAACGGTCAAAATTACCTCCTATAACAAGACCGTCGGTTTATTAGTTTTTGGTTTTCTTAATTTATAAATCTTTTACAATTTATAAATAATAGAAAAAAACTGGTTTTTTTTTTTTATTACCCTAGCCTCTTAAGGTTGCAGTTTTTAATTTTTTTTATTCTATATAGGTCTATATAGAAAAAAAAAATCAAAGCTGCGACCATTTATAATTTTTTAATTATAAATGGTAATAAAAAAACTAACAGACCGCTACAGACTGGTTCACTGGTGGGTGGCTGAAATGCTGCTTAATGTACAGTCGGATTCCTCTTTTGTTTTATTTTTCTTTAGTCGCTTATAGTTTTCAGCTAAAATTATATATAGCCATTTATAAATAGTAAATATAAAAATTAGGAAAAGCAACTAAAACCTATATAATAAGAAATTAAAACAAAAGGTTAGTATTTCTATTACTAAGTTATAAAATCAAAGGGGTGAATAAATGATTTTGTAATACGGAAATTGGATTCTTTGGTCAAAGGTGGCCCATAAATGAAAATTTATCGCAGCAAACTATTAGCGAGGAGTTGGTTTTATATTTATGAGGTACCATAGGTATTACACTATTGTATGCCGTAATAGTAAAAAACCTTAAAATTTGCCATAATTCGCAAGTAACAAACGGGTGAGAAAATAATCCTCACAATAATTATAATTTTGTTAATTCACAGCAAAAGCACCTAGGGGCTGGGGCTTACGATTTTTCTTTTGTTTTTAGAAAAAAACATCTAATTTTCCTTACTAGCTTTTTTTATTTTTTTAGTTTTGGGGGGCGGGCGAAGCGCCCCCGCCCCCGCCACCCCAGGCTCATTAAATGGCTAAAAAATTTAGCGACAAAATTTGTTGTGGCTGTAGCCGGTGCGGCTCTTATAATAAATAATATCGATAAGAGCTCGATAAATTACCTGTGACCTCAAAATAAGCTTTTTACCTCTTATTATAAACAGTTATCTTATATAAACAATTCTAAAAGTAAAAGCCAAATTGATATTTATAATATAAATAGCAGAAAAAAAAACAATAAACCGTGCTTAATAGCGGCTCAGCCCAAATTCTATTCTACTATTAATACTTCGTATAAAGAATGATTGGGAGGATTGATAGACGGAAATGGAAATTTTTATAATACTAAAAAAGGTGTTCCAAGTTTTCAAATTGTAATGAAGGCAGAAAATACCCAAGTATTAAAAGAAATACAAACAAAATACGGAGGATCTGTTAAATATATAGCAGGAGGCTATAGTTCAAAGTATAAATTAGTAAAAGAGACTGATTTAATCAAATTTATTAATGATGTAAACGGACTTATCTTAAATCCTCTTCGACTATCACAATTAAAGAAGTTATGTCTTAAATATAATATTGAACTTAAGCAAGCTAAACCATTAATTAGCGAAAATGGTTGATTTAGTGGTATGATGGATAGCGGTGGGTCTATATATATAGATGATGAATCCAGATTTTTAAAAATTAGTCTTACTAACAAGAATAAGGTTTTATTAGAACCGCTAATAACTTTGTATGGAGGAAAATTTTCTTATACACATTATAAGCAAAGCTATATATATACTATCTATAAAAAAAATGAGGTATTAAATTTAATAGATAATTATTTTTCTAAATACCCTTTAAAGACATTCACATTAACAGAGGCTAAAATAAAGGCAATAAGATACTATTATAAGTCAGGCTTTACTTCTAAATTTGGAGATTTATGAAATACCTTTGATAGTGAAAAAAAAAATAAATGAGAGGCTTTTAAAAAAAAGTGAGAATTAGTATCATAAAGTGTTAATTTAGTCGCAGGGGGCGGGGCGGCAAAAGTAAGCCTTCCTTTTTTCTTTGAGTGAGGAAAAATAGCGTTAAATTTATAATTTCCCTTTGCTTTTTCTTATTCTATTACATAGAAAAGAAAAAGTTAATTAATTATAAGTTTTGGCTAATTTATTAATTTTTTTTATTATTAGTTTTTTTTTCATTTTTTTATCGTTTTTGTTAGTTTTGAGCCTCTAGCGGGCTCAACAGCTAGTTTTTTTTTATAGTATTAATGTTTTACCTTTTGTATATTATTCATATACAAAAGGTAAAAAATATCCATAGGATAAATTTACAATTTGGTAGTTAATTCTAAATAAGCGGTCACCTATTAATTATATATAATTAATAGGTGATCGCTTCGACAAAAACTAGTTTTTTTTTTATGTTTTCATACCTTTTTTCCTTGTTTTTTTATTTATATAGACATATATAAAAAAAAACCAGTTTTTATACTTGTTTTGAGGCTACGCCCATATATCCTTATCCCCTGGTTCAGCTTCATAGCTTTGTTTAGTGTTCTTTAGCTATGCTACGTTTTTATCTAGTAATTACTAGATAAAAACTAGTTTTTTTATTTATATATGTCTATATAAATAAAAAAAACAAGGATATACTAGTTTTTTAAATTAAATTTATAAATCATAGATTCTATTTATAAATAATAATTTAAAAAACTTGTTTTTTTTTAGATGATTTATATTTAAAACTTAAAAATATAAATTTCCAGCGCAGCAGGATTAAATATATAAATACTTATTTATATATCATAATTAAAAAACTGGTTTACTAAGCTTTTAATTATAGTTTTTATTATTAATTTATATTTTTATAATTAAAATATAAATAATAATAATAAAAACTAGTTTTGCTTTTTTATTATTATATAATAATAAAAAACTTTCTAATATTTATATTTTAATTTTCAAAAATATAAATTAAGAAAGTTTTGATGAGAACACAGTTCTCATCTTCTGGTTTTTGTTGTTAAATTTCTAATTACAGCTCTACTAATTAGAAATGATAACAACAAAAACAAATTTTTAATTCTATGATTTCTAATTAACTTAATTAGAAATTTAGAATTAAAAATTGGAAAAACTAAGATAGGTATCTTATAATTTAGCTTAGTAAACTAAAAAAAAACTAGTTTTTATGGCTAGCACCACTGCTAGTTTAAAATTCTTAATTTCTTATTTACTAATTTTTAATAAGAAATCATAGAATTTTAAACAAGTTTTTAGAATTATTATTTATAAATCTATTCTATTATTTATAAATTTAATTCTAAAAACTAGTAATTACTAGATAAAAACTAGCATAGCTAGTTTTTATCCTTCAATTTATATATATATATATCCATATATAAATAGTAAGGATAAAAACCAGTTTTTTTTATATGATTTATAATTAATTAAAATTATAGAATTAATAGTTTTTTAATTAAATATATAAATACTTATTTATATATCATAATTAAAAAAACTGGTTTACTAAGCTTTTAATTATAAGATAGGTATCTTATAATTTAGCTTAGTAAACTAAAAAAAAACTAGTTTTTATGGCTAGCACCACTGCTAGTTTAAAATTCTTAATTTCTTATTTACTAATTTTTAATAAGAAATCATAGAATTTTAAACAAGTTTTTAGAATTATTATTTATAAATCTATTCTATTATTTATAAATTTAATTCTAAAAACTAGTAATTACTAGATAAAAACTAGCATAGCTAGTTTTTATTCTTCAATTTATATATATATATCCATATATAAATAGTAAGAATAAAAACCAGTTTTTTTTATATGATTTATAATTAATTAAAATTATAGAATTAATAGTTTTTTAATTAAATATATAAATACTTATTTATATATCATAATTAAAACTGGTTTACTAAGCTTTTAATTATAAGATAGGTATCTTATAATTTAGCTTAGTAAACTAAAAAAAAACTAGTTTTTATCTAGTAATTACTAGATAAAAACTACGCTGACGCTAGAAAAAAAGTTAAAAAATTTTTTTATTATTATTATATAATAATAATAATTATAAAAACCTGCAGCAGAGCAAGAGGCTAAGGCGGGTAGTTTTTTGGTTATCAATTCTAATTAGCCGCCAGTAGAGCTAAAAAAAATTTTTTATTTCATAAAACTTAAAAAAAAACTATAAAAAGATAAATAAGACATATATTTATCTTAAAGTACCCCTACAACGAGTTGCTCTAGCGTAGCTGAGTTAGTTGCACTATTCAAAAATTAAAAAATAGAGTTCTCTTTAGTGAATAATTATAAATACTTCTAGTAGAAACTTCAGAGGCCATACGTTTGCTAAACATATGATAAAAATATAATTAAAACAACCCAGATAAAATGATTAGCAGAGAATTAGCCGCAGAGCGGGAATGAAATTCCTCTACTAGGGAATGGCTCTTGCTCTACTCATAGAGCAAGAGCCATTCCTCAACAACAGCCGGGCTGACGGCTCTGGCTCTACAGCTAATTTTTTTTGGATACATAGGGCTAGGCTCTAGCTCTAGCGCTATATGTAATAAAAATTTTTACTGTTGAGCATTGAGCCGGCTCAAGGCTCTATTTTTTTTTTCTTAGTTTTTTTTTGTAGTATTGAGGCGAAGCAAAGCAAGCCCTTAATTATAATTACCTAATTATAATCATAACTACCAAAACTACAAAAAAAACTTATAATTAATTCAAATTCTAAATTAAGGATTTTAAACTACAAACAAAAACTAATTTTTTTCTTTAGTTTTGCTCCAAGGAGCAAAACTTGTTTTTTTAGTTACCATATATAATTAGTAATTTTTTATATATAAAAAATCACGGCTGTTGAGCCGAGCCGCTCAAGTTTTTTAAATTAAAATTTAAAAAACTAATTTTTTTATTTTTAATTTTTTTCTTTTTAAGTATTTATATATTTAATTAAAAAAACTATTAATTATTTTATATAAATAATTTAAAAGCAAAAAATTAATAATAAAAAAAAACTTTTTTATTATATGTATATATAATAAAAAAGCTGCTGAGCTGCCAGAGGCTAACAAAACTATCAATTATTTTATATAAATAATTTAAAAGCAAAAAATTAAAAAAAAAATGTGTAGTAGAGCTGCTCAACTCTTGAGTTAATTTTACGTGTCTTTACTTAAAAATTATGTGTTTAAAGATATGGTCCAAACATTGCACCCAGAGGTTAAATATATAAGCCTCTTAACGCTACTTTTTGCTGGGACTGCTTATATATATAGTTTTAAATACTCCCCCAGCACAAGAAATGGTATAGTAAAAAAGTTAAAACAATGAAGTAAATCAGCAGAGAGCTTTTCGGACAATTTTTTTCTGTGCTCCGCGCGGCTACTTATTTATATATATATATATATAAAAATTAGCCCCGCTAGAACTAGAGCTAGAAAAAAAATAGAGCCGGCCGCGCTTAAAGATGTTCTCTCAGAGACTTTACGTAGCGAAACTGAAGTTAACCGCGAAAATGTTAAAAAAATTTCTGTACATGAGGAGGCTCCATTAGTGGAGATTATTCTTACGTGACTAAGAACCAAACTCCGGGGACACCCTAAAGGTTTAGTAACCAAAGATAAGAAGGAAACTACTTATCTGGCCTGATTAATGAGTCAGGGTACGGTAATATCACTAAATATGAAGGATTTTATATATGAAATGGGCAACCGTGGATCTAAATCAGTAGTGTGAGTGTCCAAATCAGAAGTAGTGCTAAATTTTTTTTAGCTATTTTTTTTCTTCTAAGGAGTCCGGATGAAGAAAAAAGCCTGAAAAAAACAGTGCGAAAGGAAAAAATTACTGTAAAAGAGCAACGAGTAGACGGTTCTTCAGCAGTTAGTTTACTGTTGTAAGGTGTACTCTAGTCAAAAGTAAACCGTTCGGCTATATTGAGAGTAGGAATAACCCTTTCTCCTTTATTTCTTTTTTTATTAGTGCCGCTATCAAATTGTTTATACTAATCGGTATCGGCTACTGATTAGTATTAATAGGATACTTTTGAGATTATGATAGCAGCACTTATGTTAATTTTAGCTTAAATTTTTTTTATATTGCTTTGTGGTGCTCTAAAAACTAGCTATGGCCATAGAAATTACTCTATAGATAGTAATAAACATAGTCCTTTTTATGTAACTGGTTTGGTGGATGGTGAAGGTAGCTTTGGTATATATTTTGTTAAAGATAAAAGCTATAGATCGGGCTAGGGCTAGGGCTACCAAATTCAACCTAACTTCCAGATAACTTTACATAAAAATGATTATACTCTTTTAGGGATTTTGGTAGGATTTTGGTGACAGGTTATTTAAGTATTCTGTAAGATCCTTAAAAGATTTAGTTATTATTATAAACCATTTTGGTTTTTTTGAGCTAAAGACTCAAAAAAAACGTATTTTTGTTTTTAATAATTATTAGCTATGCTAGTTTTTATCTAGTAATTACTAGTTTTTAGAATTAAATTTATAAATAATAGAATAGATTTATAAATAATAATTCTAAAACTTGTTTAAAATTCTATGATTTCTTATTAAAAATTAGTAAATAAGAAATTAAGAATTTTAAACTAGCAGTGGTGCTAGCCATAAAAACTAGTTTTTTTTAGTTTACTAAGCTAAATTATAAGATACCTATCTTAGTTTTTCCAATTTTTAATTCTAAATTTCTAATTAAGTTAATTAGAAATCATAGAATTAAAATTTATTTTGTTATTATCATTTCTAATTAGTAGAGCTGTAATTAGAAATTTAACAACAAAACCAGAAGATGAGAACTGTGTTCTCATCAAAACTTTCTTAATTTATATTTTGAAAATTAAAATATAAATATTAGAAAGTTTTTTATTATTATATAATAATAAAAGCAAAACCAGTTTTATTATTATTATTTATATTTTAATTATAAAAAATATAAATTAATAATAAAAACTATAATTAAAAGCTTAGTAAACCAGTTTTTTAATTATGATATATAAATAAGTATTTATATATTTAATTAAAAAACTATTAATTATATTATACTTAAATATAAATAAGATAAAAAAAAAACAAGTTTTTATAGTTATCATTTATAAATAAGTATTTATAAATTTAAGTTTTTTTTTTATTAATAATAAAAAAAAACTTTTTTATTATATGTATATATAATAAAAAAGCTGCTGAGCTGCCAGAGGCTCTAAAAACTACATAATTAAAAAACAAAAATTCATAAATACCCGTTATTAAGTTTTTTTTTTAAATAAAAAAAAAACTAATTTTTAATTCTTATTTTTAATTAACAAAAAATGGCAAAAATAAGAAATAAAAATAACTCAAAAGCGTGGAGATTTTTTGTTATTTAAAGAATGTGTAGAGCTTTTGTTAAATAAAATCCACCTAAAAAATTCTTTGTTTAAAGGCGGCCATGAATAAGGGACTATCTCGGAGTTTACAAGCTGTTTAGCCTAGCGCCTATTTATTTTATTATATATAATAAAATAAATAGGCGCTAGGTTCCAGTGGCTAGAGCTTTAGTTTTAAATACCAGAATCGAGGATCCTTATTGAATAAGTGGTTTATGGAATTTTTATTATAAATATAGACCTATATTTATATTAAAAATCGAGCGAAGCTCCCGGAGAAGGTTGTTTTTTATTAAATATACATAAATCTTTGGGGCCCCCAAACAGAATGAAAGAGTAGCTTTAAGATTTATAATTACTCAGCACTAAGTGATTCACATCTTTTAGGTCTATTGGTGTCATATTTGGGGCGCGGTATAGTAAAATGTAATATGGATAGTACTAATAAATTTGTGGTCTCTAGCTTTGCGGATATCTGTGATAAGATTATACCTTTCTTTGAGAAGTAGTAGGTGCTAAATATAAGGATTACCTAAGAAGGCAATTTCTATTATTAAAGTTAAGGGAGGTCTAAATGAGATTAAATCCATAAAAGCTGCTATGAATTCAGTTAACCGAACTGTCCCGAAGATGTGGTAACTCTTAATATAGTTAATTTATATATTTTATTATTATTGGCTAAGGAATTTTGCTGAGCGAGAGGTACAGGCTTATTAATAAAATAACTTTTGTTATTTTATTTTTATTTGGCTTTTTGTATATGTAGCATTATTTCTTTTATCGGTAGGTATACCAATAATTTACTATATCCGGCTCGATATGCTTAGCCCTAATTAACATAAATGTAAAAAAAAAGTAAGTAAGGTAAAATTTAATATATGCATGCAGCTTTATTTAGCCAAAAGGCTAGTAACTCTTAATATAACCTAATTTATTTTTATGGCTCTATTTTTCATAAGGTGGCCGGGTTCCATATACCCATTTATATAGACATATATAAATAAAAAAACTAAAGAATATGGGAGCTACATTTTTTTATGTCCTTTGGTTTAGGGCAATAGAGGCATAAGAAAAACCAAAAGGAAAAAGGATCAGTTAAGAGTGAGTAGACGGTACCTAAACATTTAAAACCAGTCAATGATGATCAATTTGGACATTATTTAGCTGGTTTAATTGATGGTGATGGCCATTTTAGTAGTAAACAAGAATTGGTTATTGTATTTCATTCATTAGATGCATCTTTAGCTTATTACATAAAACAACGTTTAGGGTACGGTAGTGTAAAAAAAGTTAAAAATCAAAAGGCTTTTCTTCTAGTAATTGCAAATAGAAAAGGTATGGTAAAAATTCTTAATTTAATTAATGGGAAAATTAGAACAGAAAACAAGTTTTATCAAATAATTAATAATATCTTGAACCATAACAATTATATACAGGAGAAACAAGTCCTAAATTTCAGGGCAGCCCTAAATAAAGATTTAAAAAACCATTGATTAGCAGGGTTTTCCGACGCTGATGCTAGTTTCCAAGTAAAAGTAAATAATCTAAGTAAAAGAGTTGAAGTACGATTAAATTTTCAAATAGATCAAAAGAAAAACAATATTTTACTATTAATTAAAAATTATTTTGGTGGTAACATAGGCTATAGAAAAAACCAAAACACTTATTACTATGGTTCTACTAGTTATGGTTCAGCTAAAAAAGTTATTAATTATTTTGATCACTTTCATCTATTGTCTAGCAAACATATCAATTATCTAAAATGAAGAAAAGCTTATATAATAGTTCAAAATAAAGATCATTTAAATCAAGATGGGCTTAATAAAATTATTAAATTAAAAAGTACAATGAATAGATTAAGTGACACTTCAGTTTAATATAAAGTCCTAACAATGATGAAAATTTTTGTGTGTTAATTTAAATAGATTATTTTTTTTATAACTATAGGGTTAATCAAATTAATTGTTATATATTAATAATACCAGGATTTGGTATTATAAGTACAACTATTTCGACAAGTTCTAGTAAACCTGTATTCGGATCCGTAGGTATGATCAATAGGTCCACATTAATTAATAGTTATGTGAATCCCTTTTATATGCTGGAAACCTCTAAGACTTTAAATACTAGTAAGGCGCTATACCGTGCTAGTTACAGTAAAAATTTTAAAGATATTACAATGAGCAATCAGCAGATATGCAATAGAAACTTGTTATTTATGATTCTTAATTATTTAAGAGGTTATATTTGTAATCTCAGAGACTATACAAAGGGAATCACGCAGCAAGTGTGATTAAGATATAGTCCAATATTTTACCAAAAGATGGTATTTTATAGCGATGCTTATCAATAGCAGGTAAAAATACCATATTATTAAATAAAGTATTAAAAAAAAAAATTAGATATTAGTGGTGTAAGACCTATGTGCCAAAAATAGGCTGGCTTAATTTTTGTTTACAACAAAAATCGCCCCCGAACTAATTGGGTAACAGGTTTTGTAGGGGTTGTTTTTCAATAATAATAGAAATACCTGAAGCTTTAAGTTGAAAAGTAAGAGCTTCATTTTAAATAAATTTACATTAAAAAGATAAAGATATTTTATAAAAAATCCAGGGTTTTTTTGGTGTAGGTCAAGTATATACTAGAATTGAAAAAAAAAATTCGGTATATAGAATAAGTAATGTGAATTATATAAAAGACATTATAATACCTCATTTTACAAATTATCCGCTTCCTTTGGTAGCTCGCTAGTTTTTTTCTAGTATTTTATACTAGAAAAAAACTTTTTATTTTTTAAGATAAGGATATCTTAAAAAAGTAAAAACATAATAAAAAAACCTGCACTGAAGCCTCCCGTGGGAAAAACTAGTTTTTATCCCATATATGAGTATATATAAATTTAGTAGAGCCTTAGGGCTCAACAGCTAGTTTTTTTTATGGTATTAATACTATAAAAAAAACTTTTTCTTATTCTATTACATAGAAAAGAAAAAGTTAATTATAAATGGTCTTTGGTAGAGCTAGAGCCGCTCTTACTAAAAAAGGTATAAAAACAACAATAAAAACTGGTTTTTTTTTATGTTTTCATACCTTTTTTCCTTGTTTTTTTATTTATATAGACATATATAAATAAAAAAACTAAAGAATACTAAACAAAGGTATGAAGCTGAACCAAAGTATCATTTAATAGAAAGACATCTCTTAAATTAATAGTTTTTTTAAATTTTCTGTATAAAGATAGACATATCTTTATATAGTTTTAATACCAGCCGCTAAATTTATAAATAAGTATTTATAAATTGGTCTAAAAACTATATATAAAAAGTTTTTTTATTATTATATAATAATAATAAAAAAACCTGCAGGGGCTGGAAATAGATGGAGGGTTTTCTATTTATGTTAGTTTTATTGTTGTCTTCATGAACAAAAATAAAACCAAAAGGACCAGTTAAAGATTATGTATTGTTAGAAAAAGTATACTGTAGATTTCCTATTACTCAAGATGTTTATGATTTAAAACTTATGGAATTATTCATTAAGTTTTGGCATTGTGGTTCCGTAAAAGATCTAACAGTGCAAGACCTAGATGTGATTTTATAGTTCAAGATACTAATTCTATATTAGAAAAAATATTGCGGCTCTACTCATTTTGACTCCTACCCATTTAAAAGAAAAGATTATATTTCTTTTAAACAGTGTATGGTTATCATTAAATTGAAACAACATTTAACTAAGCAAGGTTTAAAAAAAATTAAGGATTTAAATTTAGTCGCTATTTTTCTCTAGAGAAAAATGTGCAACCTGCTAGCAGAGCTAGCGGGAAATGAACTGCAATAGATTTAAATAATACTTTATTTACGTAAAATATAGCTATGCCATGATGTCGATAGGAATATTAGGATTTATAGTTTGAAGTCCATTGGTGGCTTTCCTTGTCCGTGAGGATAAGGTAATAAATTTCACTGTAGGCTGGAACGGCTACCTGATTTTGTTTCTATGTACTATTTTTAGTATTAGCTATTTTATATGCTATACAAAATTAGGAAACTTTTTAGATACTTTTTATAGTTTAAATTCTAATAAGAATGCCCAATCAGCAGGAAACTTAAATATAAAACAAGGATCCTCAGAGACTATACGTGAAAATACTTATGATTTATTTAAAATAAATTTTGCTTATTATTTTAATGAACAGTTTAAAAAAGATAATGAATGATTGTCTTGATTTGTGGGATTTCTAGAGGGTGACGGTGCTATACTAGAACATAAAGGTAGATCTTTTTTGGTTCTTACTCAAAAAGATGATACAGTATTACATGAAATATGTGAAACCTTAAAAATAGGTAAAGTTAAATATTTTTATGATAATAAAGGTAACTATAAATATTCTAGATATATTGTGTCTGACTTTAAAGGTATATTTTTATTATATTTAATCTTAAATGGGAATCTAGTATTACAATCGCGAATTAGTCAGTTAACTAAATGAAATATTGCTTTACTTAAAGCCAGTAGATTTGATTATTCTTTATTTTATACTAAAACAGTTCCGCCTAAAATAGAAAAATCTAAACAACCTAGTCTAGAGGATGGTTGATTATCTGGCTTCACGGATGCAGAAGGTTGTTTTTCTGTTAAAATAGGTAATGAAAAAGCATCATTTTATGTATCCCTTTTGTTTATCCTAGATCAAAAAAAGGAAGAAAAAGGTTTAAATATAATAGCAAGATTGTTTAGTGAAGCTACGCATAAAAAGGCAATAATTAGAACACCTAGTCTACCATCAAGTTTAGATAATAATATATATAGGTTATCCTTGTATTGTAATGATAAAAAACGAATAATTAGTAATAAATTAATTAATTATTTTAATACATACAAATTAAAAACTACTAAAAATAAATCTTTCAAAATTTGAGTTGAAATACTAGATATAGTTATAGATAATCAACCTTTAACACTAGAAAACTTATCTAAAGTAAGAAAATTAAGGCATAATATGAATTATTACACAATATGTAATAACTCCATAGGTTATGCTAATAAATCATAAGTATAAGAAATAGTCCTGGTTTATTAATAAAAAGAAATAATTAGTAAATGCAACACCACATGTATACAGTCGGTTTAGATGTGGATACTTTTCTTGTGTTCACCGTAAAAATCTTGTTATATGCAGGGATATTTAGAATAAGTAATTTGAGCGTGCTATACATAGCCGAAATAACTTATTTATATTCAAATAAACCAGCAGGGAATCGCTTAAAAAGGTTCTGCTTAAATTTTTTAAAAATAAAAAAAATACCTAAAGCTAGCTTACCAAAAAAAATATCAGTACATGTAAAAAAACTTAAAAAATTATCTGATCAAGAATTTGGTTATTTTCTTGCAGGAGTTATTGAGGGTAGTGGAAGGATTTCTAGAGAAAAATTAGTTATTAATATAGATAATAAAGATATGAAATTAGCTTACTATCTTAAAAAAGGAATAGGACATGGGGTAGTTAGATCTGTCAAGAATAGAACAGGAGCTTTGACTATTTATATATGTAGTAAAGAAAAGGGTTTAACTAGGATTTTTTCTTTAATAAATGGTAAACTCCTAGGTAATAGAATACAAGATAAATTATTATCTAATATATACTACAAAAATATAACAGCTATAAAACCTTATTTAAAAAAATTAACTTTAGATAATCACTGATTGGCTGGGTTCACGCAAGTTAAAGGGGATTTTTGTATTAATAATAGTAAATTAGCCAGAGGTAAAAAAGATTATAGCAGTATATTATCATATAAATTTCAAAATATAAAGGATGTTAAAATTTCGGATTTTTTAGATAAAGTGTTGGTATTGCCAACAATAAATAATAAAAAAAGACATATTTATCACTTTAAGCAGCAGCAAATAGATAAAAAAAAAATTTTCGATGTGAATTATTTATATCAAGTATATACTAATACTAATGATAAAGGAGGTGTATATCTAAAAATATTAAATTATTTTGATGAATTTAAGCTTGTTAGTTTTAAATATGTATGTTACTTAAAATATAGGAAAGTGCATATTCTTATTAGTAATGGTGAACATTTTCAATTTACTGGTATTAAGCGAATAAGAAGTATTTCAAGTAAAGGACAGATCTCCCTCAGAGACTAGAACGCAAGATGCTAAAATTAATTATGTTTATTATAAATACAATACTAATTTTTATTATAGACAATTTATATTAATTTATGTAAAGATATAGTCCAATAGACAAGAGCATACTTCACTGCGGCTACTTTAATTATAGCAGTACCTACCGGTATTAAAATTTTCTCATGGTTAGCTACGTGTTATGGGGGGTCTATAATAATGACACCGTCGATGTTATTTTCACTAGGTTTCGTTTTTATGTTTACAATAGGAGGATAAATTTATTAGTTCTACCTTTATAAACACTATTATATGCTGAAAAACTCACAACAATACTACTAATATAAGTCAAAATGTATAAATATAGAACAATCAGCAGGCAGCATGGCATCTTAGTGTAGCCTCAGAGACTATAAAATAGTGGCCGTATATCAAAAGTATATACGGTAATATCTAGTCCAATCCCAGCCAAGTTAAATTTCTCCTCTCTATTTTCAATATCTAATTTTATTTTACATAAAGCCCACGCAGCAATATATACTAGCCCTATCAGTATTCCTTAGTATTCTCGTAAAGCCGATCCCTCCCAGCCCTAGTATTCTCGTAAAGCCGATCCCTCCCAGCCCTAGTATTCTCGTAAAGCCGATCCCTCCCAGCCCTAGTATTCTCGTAAAGCCGATCCCTCCCAGCCCTAGTATTCTCGTAAAGCCGATCCCTCCCAGCCCTAGTATTCTCGTAAAGCCGATCCCTCCCAGCCCTAGTATTCTCGTAAAGCCGATCCCTCCCAGCCCTAGTATTCTCGTAAAGCCGATCCCTCCCAGCCCTAGTATTCTCGTAAAGCCGGCCCCTCGAGAATACTAGTATTAAGTAAAGCCTGCCAAAAAAGGCTTAGTATTCTAGCCAAGCGTGCATCTGTTAGAAAAAGCCTTAGTTTTCTAACCAAGCCTGCAGCAGCGGCTAGAAAAAGAATTAGTATAAATAAAAAGTCATTGCTCAACAACAAAGATCTTTATTATTTAAAATATGATGATATGTTTATAGATAATAGATTTTATATTTTAAAAGAACAAAAATAAGTAAGGTGTCTACTGTTTTATTAATCAAATTAATGGCGATAAATATACAGGTATAATATACTACTAGAATGGCATATTACTTAAATAAAACTCCCTCTAGCTCTAGCTCTAGCTCTAGCTCTAGCTCTAGCTCTAGCTCTAGCTCTAGCTCTAGCTCTAGCTCTAGCTCTAGCGGAGGACTAAAAAATTTTAATAAGGCTATAATAAAAAGCTTTACTTGAATATAGGTTAAAAATTTTTATAAAAGGGCGATATTTAGCGTAAACTCAACAAGAAAACTTTAGTCTGCTTGCTGCTGCTGCTGCAGGATATGTAATCTGCATTGCATATCGAGTTATATGCTATTGTTTTTTAGAAGACAAGACTTAAAAAAAAAATTTAAGGGGGGGCTAATTAAAAAGACAAGGCTATATATTTAGTATTTTACTAGTACATTATCATAGTAAGCGGGGTTATCCTCGCTAATGCATCAATTGATATTTCCTTCCACGATACTTATTATGTAGTTGCTCAAATGGGCCTTAATAATTTTAATTATTATGCAATTGACTATATGCTGGAACCCATATTAATAAATAATTATTTACTATTTACAAGATGTTTATTTAAAATTTGACACTGATATGCCATAGTAAGTGGAAATATTATTCGCTAGGTAGGTAGTGAAAATAATAATTATATCATGTCTAAGAATTTAGATAAACATCCACAGATTAAAAGTGACAATAATAATTATACTATATCTAAATTTTTAGATATGAATATGCTATCAGCAGAAAACTTAAAAGGATTCTCAGAGACTATATGTCAATCATTTAAAAAGCGTTTGTCTAAATTGCTTTATCTTGCTCTTGCTCTTGAGTTTTTTGTGCTAATTTATTGGGTTTTAATTAAAGTAAAAATAAAAGTAAAGCTGCCGCGTAGATGGCTCTATTCCCGCAAATGTTGAGCCAGCGTAAGGCTCGCTATACTTTAATAATTTTATTTTAATAATTTACTTCTAAATGGTGGCAAAATATATAAAAATACCGGTATTAGTAAAGAGAGCAGGAGCACAGGAAAAAGGAGCGATCTAAAAAGGAAATATAAAGGCTATACTAATGCTAAGAAAAATAAGGATATCTGATTTACTAATTTTTATCACTGATTAGCGGGAATAATAGATGGAAAAGGGATTTTTGATATAAAAAGATCTGTTTATTCTAATAAATTAGGATTAAAAGCTATTAGAATAAAATTGCATAATAGAGATCTAAGAATTTTAAATCGTATTAAAAACACTTTACATAAAGGTAAAATAATCACACATAATAATAAAAATTCTTCTACATATATAGTATCTAATGAAATAGATATGGAATATTTAACCCGTAAATTAAATGGTCTAATTAGAATTAAGTCTCGTAGTTTAAAAATAGCTTGTACATTATATAAGATAGATTACATTAATCCACTATTTTGCATTGAAGTTAAGGATTCTTATTTTTCCGGTCTAATGGATGCAAATGGCAATATAGTTTTTAATTTTAATAATAATAAAATTGAATGTCATTTACATCTTAAGCATAATAAAGATGGATCTATATTAGCCTTTGATAATGTAATTCCTTATTGTAAGCCCTTTATATACGATTCTTTATTTTCTTATCGTGCCCTCTTGTTATTTAAACATAAAATTTTTAAATATAAATCTTTTGAAGCTATGTTACGTTACTATGAATATTTTAAGGTAAATAGATTATATTCTGATTTTAAGTTTTATAGAGTTAGATTGATAAAAAAATTTATAGAGATCCGTGATTATCAAAATTACTATCTTAATACTAAAGAATATATAATTTATTCTTATTTATTGGTAAAATGAATTAA
Source organism: Ophiocordyceps camponoti-floridani (assembly GCA_012980515.1). Lineage (NCBI taxonomy): Eukaryota > Fungi > Ascomycota > Sordariomycetes > Hypocreales > Ophiocordycipitaceae > Ophiocordyceps > Ophiocordyceps camponoti-floridani. Next base: position 220,229 of record CM022976.1, read on the forward strand.
ATACAAAAATCCTTTTTGAACTAAAGCACCTTTTATAGACAAATTGCTAATAATGAAGAAATAGTCCGCTTAAAGAAGCATTTATCTACGTGAATGGAAAATATAATATTAATGTTATTTTTGTGTGCGTGTGCTAAAAAATTTTATTTCATAAAATTTTTTAGTGATTTAGCCACAAGAAAAATTACTAGTAAATTTAAAAATTTACTTACTACTCTACAGGACAAAAACACTAAAAAATTTTATGAAATAAAATTTTTTGTCGAGCTTTTATATAATTATATAAAAAAAATAAATCCTTTAATCTTTTGGATATTAGGTGGTATTTTTTGGTTTATAGGTGATTATAGTGATAGTTTATTATTTATATATCTTTCCCTTAATTGTATTATTATAGGGATTAATGTAAAACTAATTATAATAACTCATAAATTTTGCAAAAGGGGCAACAGCAACAACTCCGCTATAAATAAATATTATTATCCTATTAAATGTTTTTTATTTGGTATATTATTTATATGTTTAATCATAATGTTAATTTTTTTTTACTATCTAATTATTTATTTAATTAATTTAATATTCAAATTAATATGAGGGTCGCTAAAGCTAAACAGTATAAAGACTTGTTTTAGCTCATGAGCGACTCGGGCTAAAAAAATTTTTAGTAAGAGCAGCATTAGTAGTGGAAAGGATAATAAACCGCCTAAAAAACCTAATAATACTTATATACCACCAACAAACCATAAAGATATAAAAAAAAAAGCTTCAGAGATGAAAGAAAAACTACTTAAATTACAAAATTCTAAACCTAAGGCTAAAGATTTGAGTCTTGAAAGTTCTCTTGGCCAGAGTAGAAATTGAGAACAAAAAATAATTATAGAAAAAAAAAAAGATTTATCTTTAAAAGATCAATTAGATATAGTTAATTTTGAATTAGAAGCTTACGATAATCAGAAAAAAAAATTTAAACAAAGCATAAATAATATAAAAAAAGGTAAAGAAAATTTTTACCCAGATGAATCTAAATACCTTTGAAAAGATTATATAGAAGCAATAAATAGTCTTAAAGAAAATCTTAAATCTATGAAAAAGAACTTAAAAAAAAAAAAGTAAAAAAAAGTAAGAGCAGAGAGCCGCTCGGGGCGAAGCGTTTTTGCTCAACCAAATACTCATATATATATATATATTTCTTAATCACTAAAAACAAGTGAAACCGCTCTGCTGCTAGCGGCTTTTTAATTTAATACTAGGCTTAGGGACGGCAATTTAATTATCAATACGGCTGGCTAATTGATATTAAATAATGCTGCGTTATATTTATGTAAATAAAATTAGAGGGGACTTGGCTGGGTAAATGTAAATAAAATTGCAATAGATCTCCGTATCTCTTCAGGTAAAAAGTTAAATTACTTTTACCGATTCCTCACTTTTGTATTGATCCAGTTCCATAAAAAATATTTTTCGACTCATATTACTTATATTAATAAATATACAGAAAAGCATATAATCTTACAGGCAAACATCTTTCCTTTTAATTTTAAATTAGATAAAAAAATTATCGCCAAAATATTAGCTATCATACTATCCTTTATATTTTGAAGTCTTATTATTATACATAGTCTGGGGTGTTTACTTCCACATGAAATGGTAAGTAATGCAGATCGTAGTTTTATTAAAGCTTTTTTAACAGTTTTTATTTTCCACTACAAAGTATGCTTTTTTGGAATTTTAGAAAGTATAATTTATCAATGATTAAATAGAAATATAGGAAGTATTAGTTGAAATGAGGCATTTGGTCTAGATAATGTGGCAAAAAAATTTACTTTAATGAAAATTATATGTTTTACAGTAAGTAGTCTTATATGTCTGGGTATATTAAAAAGTTTTAATATAAGTCTAAATATTTTTTTAATATTAGCCGCTATGGGAGAAATTTTGTTTTTTTTTGAATTATTTAATGTGCAAATATTAATCTCTTCTTTATTAAAAATTTTTACGGCAATTTCTAGCCCTTTGGTAGTTTCTGTTTCTTTTGGCGCTAGGGCTATAAAGTGAATATCTTACCACATAATAAATTTAAAAGAAAAAATAGTCAATTATCCTAAAAAAATAATTATTAAAAAACCTCATATTACAAGCTCTTCAGGAGCAGCAGGTTTAGCAAGTGGAGCACTAGCACCTGAAAGTCAAACTCAAACAAGTGATACTGACTCAAGACAAAATAGTCCGAGAGCAGGGCAACGAAGGCGCCCTGCTTCTAGTGCATCAGCTTTTGTTGCTGATCTGGACAAAGCAGCTAAAGTTGCGGACATTGAAGCGACTAATTCCGCACGAGTTCTGTTGGATAAGAGTTCTAAATTAACTAAGGCTGTAAAAGATAGAGATATAGATAATAGTGCAAAGACTAATGATGGAAGTGCTCAAAAGGCGGCTAATAATGTTACTAGTGCAGCCACTGTGTGTGCGTGTGCGGGCAGCACTAGTGCTAATTCTTCTATGGCAAAAAGAATGTCTGTATCTTTGGCCAGATTAGCTTATAGAGATAGTGTTAATATGGTAAATAGATCTTCATTTATTTTAGACAGGGCTAGAGAAGTAGAAAAAAGTTGTGCTGATCTTTTAGATAAAGCTGAAAAGGCTAAACAGACAGACGCAGCTCTTAGAACAGCAAAAGCAGCCATAAAAACAAAAAGTGATATGGAGGCAAATAAAGCATCTGCTCTTATTAGTAAAAAGAGTGATATTTACTCAAGAGAAAATAGTCCGAGCTCTCTTTCTAGTGCTGCAGCTGATGAAGTGGCTGTCCAGCCACAGACAGAAGAAACAGAGAAAGATTTTATTTGAGGGGCAAATCATATAATTACCAAAATAATAGAAGATAATAATAATAAATTTACTAAAACCTTAAATTGAATCAATGATCAGGTATTTGTTTATTCAGATGGTAGATCAAACATTTTTGTAGAGATATTTATAGCTCGAGCCTCAATTCTTATGGATTGGCATGGAGAAAGATCTTGATGATTAAATTATGCTTCAAGATTTTCTACTAGAGAAATTAGATCTAAAATACTGGAGATGGAACACAGTATTTATAATAATCAACAGGACTATTTAGACAAGATCCTGGCAATTAAAGAAGGAAATAAGCCCGCCATAAAGATCTTTAAGGAATTTGAAATTCTTACTAACAATTATAGAAATAAGGTTAATAAAGAAATTAATGTAGGTGAACAAATGATACTAAAGTATATAAAAAATACAAATGCTTATAATACGAATGGTGAATTTAAGAAAATGGTAAGTAAGGATTACTTAGATGCCGTAATTTTATTTAATAAAGAAGATGCCAAAGTTAAAAAGAAATTTGAAGATACAATATCAAGGGCTATCGCTGCCTTAGAAAAAAAAAATAAAAGTTAAAATAACATTATTATTCTCATAAGCACTTTCACTACGTATTAAGTATGGGAGCTGTATTTGCTATGTTTGGAGCATGATATTTTTGAATACCTAAAATGTTAGGTTTGGATTACAACTTAAAAATTGCGAGAGCACAGTTTTGACTTTTATTCAGTGGTGTTAATCTTACATTTTTCCCTTTTAGTGTTGGGGGCCTATATTATAAAATATGTAGTGTAAAAAGGAAATATAATATATTTCCGAAAAACTTGGCAAATTGCTGGAAAGACTAAATTAACTCTAAATATTCTTATGTCTGATCAGCAGGTAATCTTTACTAGTTTTTATTATTTATTTATATTATGTTTTCTTTGGATCAGGGTATACGAAGTATTGTTTTTTAAGTAGAGCTTCGCGGAACACAACAAATAGCGCTAGGGAACAAGCGCTAGATAAACTAATTAAGCTAAGTAAAGCCACTTCAACGATTATGCGCTAAGTACCCTACTAAGGGTAGTGATATGATCTTAATAATATAGGTGATCACTAAATTGATAATATATCTAATCTATATTCACCTAAAAATTTACTATCTAGTACATATAGCAGCTTTAGTCGTCTTAATTTACCAAATTTTTCTATTATTAAAGAAAAACGTTATGCCCCAAAAGTTGGAAATTTTTATAGTAATGAATCTATTAAATTTGATTCTCTTGAACTTTATTCTATTAATCGGGATTTTATCGAATGATTTAGAGGTTTTGTTGAATTTTTATTCTATATATAGACATATATATAGATTAAAAATGGGGCCCTTAGGCAGAGGGAAACTTTTCTATAAAACGAAATCATAATACTTTTGCTTTTATTTTTCAAATAAAACTTCATATATAGATATTAATCTTCTTCACTTTATTAAATCAAAATTAAATATGGGTAATGTTAGATCTTATTCAATATATGGTGTCTTTGTTATTTCTAAACAGATAGAGGTTAAAATTAATAAATATTTTTACTAATCACCCTTTAATTTTTTTATTTTTTAGATATCTAGTTTTACCTTATATCCTTTTTTAATTTAATAGATCAAAATTAAAAAAGAAATAGATATAAGTAAAACTTATTTTTTTTTTAATAATTATATATATATAATTTGAAAAAAAAAAAATTAAAAATAAAAAAATTTACTTTTTTTTCCCAAAAAAAAAGTTAAACACGACTAAATATTTAAATTTTTTAGCGTGAGCTAAAGGTTTTAACCTAAATATAAAATAACTAAAGACTCTAACTTCTTAGATGCTATCGCTCACCATCTTAAAGCTGAAATGAATAATTCTAGAACTGAATTTAATCTTTATGATTATTCTGTTAATATTACTGCTCAATGATTTATGGGAAGGTGAAGGTAGTGTGTTTGTATCCAGAAAAGATTATGCTTTAAGTATTTCTATAGGTCAAGCTCTTATTGATCAATATGCTATGCTTAAACTTACGGAATAAATTACCAGGTGCTAAATCAGATGAAGTAGTTAAAATTTATTGCTCTGAAGGTAATATAGGTGAGGTAAGATTGAATTAGTTATTACTCAAATTAATTATATAAAGTCCGTTATTATTCCTTTCTTTAATTATCAACAATGATAAGGTAAAAAATATTTAGACTTCATTGATTTTAAAACTATTTTAAGTTTAAAAGAAAAAGGTCATCATTATTCTAGTTTTTTCCAGCTCAGCAGGTTTTTTATTATATATATATATATAATAAAAAACTTTATTTATTTATTTTTTCGGACAGTGCTAAAAATAAATAGAATAAAGTTTTTGATGAGAACGCAGTTCTCATCAAAAACCTGCTGCCTAAGCAGCTCAGCAGCTTTTTTATTATATATACATATAATAAAAAAGTTTTTTTTTATTAATTTATAATTTTGGATATTAAATTATAAGTTTTTGTCTGTATCCTTTTTAATTTTAAGATATTTCTAAATTAAAAAGAATGTTTTGTTTTCTTAATAAGAAAACAAAACCTGCTGCGCCGAAGATACAGCCAAAATTTTTTTTTTTAGTTTTGAATTCTTAATAAGTAATTACTTAATTACTTATCATAGAATTAAAAACTTGTTTTTTTTTATGTTATTTATAATTAATGTAAATTATAGAATTAATAGTTTTTTAATTAAATATATAAATACTTATTTATATATCATAATTAAAACTGGTTTACTAAGCTTTTAATTATAAGATAGGTATCTTATAATTTAGCTTAGTAAACTAAAAAAAACTAGTTTTATGGCTAGCACCACTGCTAGTTTAAAATTCTTAATTTCTTATTTACTAATTTTTAATAAGAAATCATAGAATTTTAAACAAGTTTTAGAATTATTATTTATAAATCTATTCTATTATTTATAAATTTAATTCTAAAAACTAGTAATTACTAGATAAAAACTACGCTGTAGAGCGTAGAGCCATGCTAGTTTTTATTCTTCAATTTATATATATATATCCATATATAAATAGTAAGAATAAAAACCAGTTTTTTTTATATGATTTATAATTAATTAAAATTATAGAATTAATAGTTTTTTAATTAAATATATAAATACTTATTTATATATCATAATTAAAACTGGTTTACTAAGCTTTTAATTATAAGATAGGTATCTTATAATTTAGCTTAGTAAACTAAAAAAAACTAGTTTTATGGCTAGCACCACTGCTAGTTTAAAATTCTTAATTTCTTATTTACTAATTTTTAATAAGAAATCATAGAATTTTAAACAAGTTTTTAGAATTATTATTTATAAATCTATTCTATTATTTATAAATTTAATTCTAAAAACTAGTAATTACTAGATAAAAACTACGCTGTAGAGCCACGCTAGTTTTTATTCTTCAATTTATATATATATATCCATATATAAATAGTAAGAATAAAAACTAGTTTTTTTTTATATGATTTATAATTAATTAAAATTATAGAATTAATAGTTTTTTAATTAAATATATAAATACTTATTTATATATCATAATTAAAACTGGTTTACTAAGCTTTTAATTATAAGATAGGTATCTTATAATTTAGCTTAGTAAACTAAAAAACTAGTTTTATCTAGTAATTACTAGATAAAAACGTAGCATAGCTAGTTTTTATTCTTCAATTTATATATATATATCCATATATAAATAGTAAGAATAAAACCAGTTTTTTTTATATGATTTATAATTAATTAAAATTATAAATTAATAAAAAAAACTAGAAAACATAAAAAAAACCGGTTTTTTATTATTATTATTTATTTTAATATACAGAAAAGAAATTAATAATAAAAAACTGGAAAAACTGGTTTTTTATTTTATTATTTATTTTTAGCACAAAAATAAATTAAAAATAAAAAACTAAACAAGGTAAAGATTTAATAAATTTAATCTTATCTCAAATGAATAATAATAGATTATCTACATCTAATAAACCTATTGTTAATAGAGACGAATTGAACCTTAAAGTTAAAACATTATTAAATAAGCCTTCTAATTTTGAATTACGTGAAGGAAGAGTATGGATTATTAGTGAAGCATTTCAAAGTGAAGGAGGTAAATCTAAAGCACTTGAACTTTGAGACGATAAAGGTAATTTAGTTAATACTTTTAAATCTATTTCAGAATGTGGTAGATTTTTATCAATATCTCCTACTTCTGTTAGTAGATTAATTAAAAAAGTGGATTACTTTACTCATAATAATAAAAATGTTATTATTAAATACAATAATAATTATTAAGTTTATAATAATAATGATACTTAATTAAAATATTAGTCTTATTTAAAAGCTCAGGTCTTGTTACTTTATAATTATAAGGATGTGAGAAAATAAAATTAAAATACTTAGGAGTTTCTGGTGTATATAAACTAATATTAAAAAATAATCCCAATCGATAGGAAGTTCCAATAATTTAGCTAGAAGGAATATATTAAATTAACTAAAGGTTTACGTAATCCACATTCAGCATCTGAATTAGAAATATCCCAGACTTCATTAGATTGAAGTTTAGAGTTTATATATATTACCAGTCCCATTAGTATTTAGTTTTTGAACAATATGCTATTATTATATTTAAACCAACTATTAATAGAAATTATAAAGTTATTCCCATGAGGTAATTTAGATAATGCTATTCTAACCATTGAAAAGTTGTTATCTTTATTAGTCGAGGGCTCTTAAGGTTACAATAGACTAGTTGTGTTTCTTAAAACATTTAAAATAGCTAATAACTTAAGTTATACATCATCAGACCTAGATAATAAATATTCTTGTTTTTTAGTATTTGCCTATGATGTTAATAGCGCTAACGCTACTAATAAAAATCCTATTGTTTATTCTTCAATAAACAGGGCGGCTACGCCGAAAGGATTACAGATTAGTTATAGTTCGTTATTAAATTATATTAATAATAAGTATATTTATAAATCAAGTTTTATATTATCTTTTGTGCGGAGTGCGGAGTGCGGAGCATCCTTTAGTTGTTGGCGGAATATAAAGAAAAACCAAGAGGAGATAATCAACTTAGAAAACACATTGTTGTTTATAATAAAGATAATGAAATAATAAGAGAATTTAAATCAGGTAGAGAGATGGCTAAATATTTCCATATCGATGGTAAAATAGCAAGGGCTGCTATAGCTAAAGTAAGTTTTTAGTAAGGTTAGATTATATAAAAATTATTCTTTAGTATTCGCGCCCAATTTAATTTTATTTTTTTTTTATTAATTTTAGGGTATTTACGATCGATCTGCTCTTCAGAGCATTTCATTTCATTTCATTTCTAAACAAAAATAAAAAAAAAAATAAATAAAAAAAAACTCTAATTTGTTTTTTATTTTTAGATATTATTAAAACGGCTCTGGCGACTACTAGTGCGCGCATAAAAACAAATTTTCTTTAAAAGATTTTAATCTTTTAAATTAAAAAAGAAATAAAGAATAAGAATCAGTGCTATTGGTACCTAGTTGGCAACTAAAGGTAATATTTGAAAAGGTATCAAATAAAAATTTACCTTATTCAAATAGTAAAATTATAACTAATTTTTTTTTTCAATAAAGTTCGTTCTATTTCGCAATCCTTAAAAATTTTTTCTAGAAAAAAAAATTTTTTAGCCTTACCGGAATTAGATCCTAATTTTATAACAGGATTTATCGATGCAGAAGGTTCTTTTATGATTTCTCTATTAAAAAAGGATAGGATAGCATAGGTTGAAGTATAGGTGCTAGATTTGAAATATCTCTTCATTAGAGATGAGGTATTATTAAGTCGAATCCAAGAATACTTTAAAGGTGTCGGCAATATTTTGGCGAGGACAAGATAACCTATCGAGTTAATGATCTAAACCAAATTGTTACAGGTATCATTCCTCATTATCAAAAGTATACTTTAAATACTAAAAAAAGAGTGGACTTTGAGTTATTTTCAAACGCTGTCGAACTTATTAGTAAAAAAAAACACTTAACTGAGCAAGGTCTGAATAAACTAGTAGCTATTCGGTAGAGCTAGAGCTGCTTCAATGAATTTAGGTTTATCTGATTCATTAAAGGCATCTTTTCCTGCATGTCAACCTGTAGTAAAACCTCTGTTTACTTTAAATAAAAAATTTTACCCAGAGTTGCTTGCAGGTTTTACAAGCGGCTGGGTTATTTTGGAGTAAGATTTCTTTCTAGTGCTACTATTAAAACAGGAGTTCAAGTAAAACTAGTATTTCAATTAACTCAGCATAATCGTGATGAATCTTTGATGAAGAGTTTATAAGGTTATTTTGGTAGAGCCGTGTGGTAAATTTAGTTATTGTAAAAGAGGGAAAGGTGATTTTCAAGTAGGAAAGTTTTCAGAATTAGTGGGAATAATTATACCGAAATAATAAGATTGAGGGTGAAAAATTTAAAGATTTTAGGGATTGATGTAAAGTAGCGGACTTAATGAAAAACAAAGTGCATTTAACTGAAGAAGGATTGGTAGAGATAAGAAATATCCGGAATTATATGAACAAAAGTAGATATTAATTATTTAACTTTAGGAAGGGCTTGATTAGCCTTCCTAAATTTAAATAAGATATTTTTTTTTTTTTTCCTAGATTTTTTACTAATATTTAGAGAAGTACCATTTCGTAAAACGATTTATGTATTTGATAGTAATACATATAAATTAATAGATGAATTAAAAAGTATAACTAAAGCGTTGAAATATGCTAAAGTGAATTTTTATACACGGCTACGGCTACGGCTACGGCTACGGCTACGGCTACGGCTACGGCTACGGCTCTATAAAAAGTTTGATCGATAATGGTAATTCTTATGAAGGAAAAATATACAGTTATAAAGATAAATTATAGTTTTATAGTGCTTTAGTGTATGCCTGTTTTTTTTTATTAATTTATAATTTGTTTTAAGAGGGTAACTAGCCAAATTAAAACAAATTATAATATCCTAAAAAAAACTACCCATAATGCAACACTTTTTAGGTCAGTAGGCCTTTTTTCATATTAATTTGAAATTTACACAACACTATTTGCTAAAAACTCTAGTTAGGCAACTAAAATAGACAATTAGCAGGAAACTAAAAGGTAAATATAAAGATATATTTAATTTATTAGATCCTTAGAGACTATACGTGTTGCAATTTAAAAGTTGAAGACATAGTCCAAGTAACATAGCAATATGTTTATATATCTTGCTATTATATAAACCTAGTTACCATGTAACTTATGAAAATTATAGCTATAATAATAAGATGTTCTTAAAGAGTGATAGTAATGAAGATTTTAATGAAACAAATAGTTCTGATTTGCATAGTACTGAATCTTAAAAAAATTTTAATTAAGAATCAGAACAAGATCCAGATGATGACGACTTTGTTCAAAAAACAGTAAATAATAATAATTTAATTACTGTTAAACTTAAACACAAATTTAGTCAATCACATAAATTGGATCTCGTTAAATTAAAGATCACTCCTGTTTCTCCTATATATAATCTTTTAGAAGATAGAGAAACTATTTTAAAGGAATCTTAAAATATAGGAGGTATTTATCTTATACACAATAACATGTTAGGAAAGGAAAACAATATGTAGGAAGTGGTAGTTTGAAAATCTTAATAAGTAATTTTTTAATTAATTACTTATCATAGAATTTCAAACAAGTTTATAGAATTTCTATTTATCTTTTGGTTTTACTTTTGTCTAGCTATGCTACGTTTTTATCTAGTAATTACTAGATAAAAACTAGTTTTTATCTAGTAATTACTAGATAAAAACTAGCATAGCTAAACAAGAGTTTTGTTTTCTTATGTATAAGAAAACAAAACTACGCAGGAGCTAGTTTTTATCCTTCAATTTATATATATATATCTATATATAAATATTAAGGATAAAAACCAGTTTTATATGATTTATAATTAATTAAAATTATAGAATTAATAGTTTTTTAATTAAATATATAAATACTTATTTATATATCATAATTAAAAAACTGGTTTACTAAGCTTTTAATTATAGTTTTTATTATTAATTTATATTTTTTAGAATTAAAATATAAATAATAATAATAAAAACTAGTTTTGCTTTTTTATTATTATATAATAATAAAAAACTTTCTAATATTTATATTTTAATTTTCAAAAATATAAATTAAGAAAGTTTTTGATGAGAACACAGTTCTCATCTTCTGGTTTTTGTTGTTAAATTTCTAATTACAGCTCTACTAATTAGAAATGATAACAACAAAATAAATTTTAATTCTATGATTTCTAATTAACTTAATTAGAAATTTAGAATTAAAAATTGGAAAAACTAAGATAGGTATCTTATAATTTAGCTTAGTAAACTAAAAAAAACTAGTTTTTATCTAGTAATTACTAGATAAAAACGTAGCATAGCTAGTTTTATTCTTCAATTTATATATATATATCCATATATAAATAGTAAGAATAAAAACCAGTTTTATATGATTTATAATTAATTAAAATTATAGAATTAATAGTTTTTTAATTAAATATATAAATACTTATTTATATATCATAATTAAAACTGGTTTACTAAGCTTTTAATTATAAGATAGGTATCTTATAATTTAGCTTAGTAAACTAAAAAACTAGTTTTATCTAGTAATTACTAGATAAAAACGTAGCATAGCTAGTTTTATTCTTCAATTTATATATATATATCCATATATAAATAGTAAGAATAAAAACCAGTTTTTTTTTATATGATTTATAATTAATTAAAATTATAAATTAATAAAAAAAAACTAGAAAACATAAAAAAAACCAGTTTTTATCCTTGTTTTATCCCAGCCCTGCAGCTCAGCTGCTGAGCTGCCACAGGATCATTTATATATGAGTATATATAAATTTAAGGATAAAAACTATTAACAATAGACAAAAGGTAAAACAAGAAGGAATAATATTCTTATAAATTTATTCTATAAACTATAGATTTAAGAAAAAGATTAGCCACTTATTACTTTCCTTCTCGCTTAGCCGATAGTCGTGATATTTCTAATTCTATTTTAAAATATGGACATGATAATTTCTCTAGAGCCGGTTGTTATTTTATATGTTTTAGGTAATACAGGTACATTTACAAATCAAGATATTATCTGTGAAGAACAACAATATATTGATTTATATAAACCTATTCTTAATTTAAACCCTAAGGCTGGATCTAGTCTAGGTTCTCAGAAGAGTGGCTCTAGTTTTTTTAATTAAAATTAAAAAAACCAATTTATTAATTTTTAGTTTTTATTTATTAATTTATAATTTTATTTAATTATAAATGATATAAATAAAAACAAGTTTTTATAGTTATGATTTATAATTAACTTTTTCTTTTCTATGTAATAGAATAAGAAAAAGCAAAGGGAAATTATAAATTTAAGTTTTTTTTTTATTAATAATAAAAAAAAAACTTTTTTATTATATGTATATATAATAAAAAAGCTGCTGAGCTGCCAGAGGCTACAAAAACTAATAATAAGAAAAATTAATAAATTACTAAAAGACTTATATCCGAATTCCGTAAGGGTAAACCTTTATCTGAAAATACTAAGAAAAGACTAAGTCTTTTATTTACAGGTGAATTAAATCCTTTTTGATCTAAAGTTCATTCTTCAGCTACCTTAGTGAAAATGAGTAAGTCAAAAATAGGTACTTTAAATCCTATGTTTAATAAGGAAAAGTCTAAGGAGTTTATTGCACATATGAATAAAGATAGAAAGTTAGCTTCGCACTAAAAATCCTATGTATGGTAAAGCTAAATCGGAAAAAACCTTAGTTAAATTAAGAAAAAAGGTTTATGTTTATGATAATAATAGACAGTTTGTTAAATGCTATAATAGTGTAGGATTAGCTGTAAAAGATTTACTATAGCAGCTAATACTATTAAAAAGTATTTAGATACGGATAAACTATATAAAGATATATACTTTTATTCTAAATAGGAATAAATTTATTTATATATAAGTAAGATATATAAGCTACAGTCTGTTTTATTATATCTATTTTACATGCTTTTGGTCTTTGTACTTTTTAGCTATTCACTCTCATATAATAAATTTCTAGTTCCTGCATCAGTGTCCAAAAGAAATAGCAAAAATATATCTGACGATGATAGTCACAGTACACAAGGAGAACCTTCAGGGTCTCCTAAAGATCCTAAAAGTAATAAACCAAATAAATCTTCTCTTGTCGAAAACTCTAATAGTTTAGTAAAATCCCCTGTTTACCCTTGTAAACCTGTTAAGGTGTATCAATAGCCACTGTCTCTAAGTTTGATATATATAAAGACTTTAAAGATGTGTCTATAATCTACATGTGATTTAATAAGATAACAGTTAAGTATATATAGGTAGTGGTGTAAATGGATCTAAACGTTTAGGTACTTACTTTCAACCTTCTATCCTAAGAAAAAATAGTTTAATATATCAAAGTATATTAAAATATGGTCATGATAGCTTTTCCGTCATTATTTTAGAGATTTGTGGAAAAACGTCTACTTATGTAAAATATTTTAGAAAGAGAAAAATTTTTCTTAGATTGGGCTTTAAGAACTTATGGTTTGGCTATTTTAAATATGCTTAACACACCAGGATCTAGTATGGGTTCGGTGGCCCAAAAAATTTTATGAAATAAAATTTTTTAGGCCGTGGGCCCCCTAAAAATATATTAAAGATGAGTGAATAGGTGAAAGGAATCCTATGTATAATAAGATTAAATCCGACGCTTTTATAGCTCAACAAATTAGAGATAAATCCGGTGAAAATAACCCAATTTAGGTAAGACTAAATCTGAACAGACTTTAACTAAATTAAGAAAAATGATCTTTGTCTATGATGTTACACAAAATTATAAATTATTAGGGGTGTATCCTACTGTTATGTGTACTCGTATATTTAAATTGTGTAACAATACCTTAAAAAAAAGGATAAATAATAAAGAAATACATAATGGTAAATACTTCTTTTCGAAAGATCCTTACCATTCGGATGAGGTATAGTTATTTGGTTAATATAGTATCTAATCACGATACTATTGTAAAATTTAGAATGTAAATATTATATTCTATATAGGATTGTATAATAATGCTACAAGGAATTAGGTATAGTTCCCCTTATAACTAATAAATATAAGGTAAAAAGAGGATGAATTTCAAGAAAAACTGTAAACTGTAAAATTAACTTGAAGCGAAGCTTATTTTTATAATTTATTAATATATTTAATAAGAACGTTCAACGACTAGAAGGAAATTATTTTTGATAACTCCACGAGTATCCTCCGTCGATTAACTTTAAATATAATTCCCTCCTCTACCTTAAACAGCCCAGGATAGCTTTCCTCTAGGGAAGCTAAGATAATAAAGTAAGATGATGACATAGTCTGAACCCTTGTCTTACAAGGGATGGAGACAAGCTCTCCTTTAAAGTAACATAATTGGCCAAGAAGAATATGTGACTACCCTGATGCTTTTGCAGGATGAAACTTAATAAGTAGCGTAGGATCTTTAGTAAGTGTAGTAGCTGCTTGGTTTTTTTTTAATATTGTGTACCAACAATTATTAGAAGGTACATTAGCATATAGAGATCCTTGAGAAAAATCTGGATACTGTACAGATACACTACAAGCCAACTTAAATAGATGTTTCAGTAGTTTAGAATGAGGATTAACAAGCCCTCCTAAACCTCATGCATTTATTAGTTTACCTAAACAATCATCTTTAGAATATTATAGAATATAATAGTTAATTTAATTAGGTTTATGGTTAGTTTCTTTATTAAAAAATAAAGCTGGCTATCACTATAAACTAATATAAGCTATTATAAGCTAGTCTGCTATAAATCTCATTAGCTCAAAGGTAGAGCCTGATACTTCTAATATTATGATCTTAGTTCGAATCTAAGATGAGATGGCCACTCCTTAATTATTCTGTGATGTATGTTAATATTATGTATAGTGTTCCTATTATTTAGTATTAATTTACTTAATACTAAGGCCTTTATTGAGCAGCTCTACGCTCTATGCCACAGGGCTCCAGCCTGTAGTAGAGCAACTGATGAGTTGAGTTGCTCTATAATATCGTATGAAAAAAATAGAGTTAGTAGTCGCCTAATATTTTTTTATTAATAATAAAATAAAGCACAAAAAATTTTTCTAGAGCGGCTCTCGGGCTCTCGGCTCTATTTTTTTGGCAAAAGCGAAGCGTTACACACAAAAAAATGTGTAGAGCCGAGAGCCGCTCAACAATTGTTTTATAATTTTTATTTATAAATTGATAATTTCTTAATTATATTATCTATAATTAAGAAATTATAGATTTATCCTTTGCCGAGTGTCGAGCCGGTTTACCGGGTTTTTATTATTAATTTATTTTGGGGATATTGTTTTGTTTTAGTTTTTTTTTCTTAATAAGTAATTACTTGAGCCGGCTCTGTTAATTACTTGTTTTTCTTTTTCTCATATCCTTGTTTTTTTATTTATATAGACATATATAAATAAAAAAACTAGTTTTTATCTAGTAATTACTAGATAAAAACGTAGCATAGCTAAAGAATGAGAAATAAGAAAAACGGTTGAGCGGAGCGGAGCGGCTCTAGTTTTTTTTCATTTTTTTTTTATCGTTTTGGCTCTACAGCGTAGTTTTTATCTAGTAATTACTAGATAAAAACTAGTTTTTTTTTAGTTTACTAAGCTAAATTATAAGATACCTATCTTATAATTAAAAGCTTAGTAAACCAGTTTTTTTAATTATGATATATAAATAAGTATTTATATATTTAATTAAAAAAACTATTAATTTATAATTTTAATTAATTATAAATCATATAAAAAAAAACTGGTTTTTATTCTTATTATTTATATATGGATATATATATATAAATTGAAGAATAAAAACTAGCGCGGCTCTACGCTCTACAGCGTAGTTTTTATACCATTTATAATTAATTAAAATTATAAATTGGTATAAAAATTACTAAAAGGACGCTTATCATTTATAAATAAGTATTTATAAATTTAATTTTAAAAACTAAACTAAAACAAAACGTATTTTGGTTTTTAATTTTATCTACTAAGTTATTTATATAAAATAATTGATAGTTTTTTAATTAAATATAGAATTACCTTGAAGGTGTGAAACAAAAAAAATAGAGCCGAGCTTAGAGCTTAGAGCAACGAGCTTAGAGCTACGCTAAAAAATTTTATTTCATGAAAATTTTTAGCGGTTGAGGCCAGCGGCTGGCTGCCGTGATTATATATATATATAAAATTACTAATTATATATCATAATTAAAAAAACTGGGGGCGAAGCCGAGCCCCCATAACCTTTTATTTATAGTTTTTATTATTAATTTATATTTTTTTAGAATTAAAATATAAATAATAATAATAAAAACTGGTTTTTGCTTTTTTTATTATTATATAATAATAAAAAAACTTTCTAATATTTATATTTTAATTTTCAAAAATATAAATTAAGAAAGTTTTTGATGAGAACACAGTTCTCATCAAAAACCTGCTGTTGCTGGCAGCTCAGCAGCTTTTTTATTATATATACATATAATAAAAAAGTTTTTGTTGTTAAATTTCTAATTACAGCTCTACTAATTAGAAATGATAACAACAAAAACAAATTTTTAATTCTATGATTTCTAATTAACTTAATTAGAAATTTAGAATTAAAAATTGGAAAAACTAAGATAGGTATGGGCTTGCTTTTTTGCTAGCGGCTCAAAAAAAAAAATAGTCCTCCCGTAAAACCCGCTCAACAAGAGCAGGTTTTTATTATATAATAATAATAAAAAATTCGGGTAAAACTTACAAAAACTAAAGCAAATAAATCTTTAGGTAAAATCTCATTAGCTCAAAGGTAGAGCCTTATAGTCCTAATATCAGGATCTTAGTTCGAATCTAAGATGAGATAAGGCACTCCTAAGGAGTGCTTATAATAATAAATAGTCTATTAATTATAAAATATTACTGGCTATTTTTGCATCTATGTTATCTAAAGTTTAATCTTATGGTTATTTGTCATGTCAGTAGGAGTAGCGTAAGCAGCACAGCAACACACAGCTCTAATTCTTTATTTATTTAACTTTGGCTTTTTCGAATTGCCCCTTGGTTCAGCTTCATACCTTTGTTTAGTGTTTTCTTATTTACTATAGCCATACTAATATAAGAAAACGGTTTAGCCCTCAAGAAAAGGTAAGGATAAACTAAACAAAAGAAAACAGAAAAAAGCCAAAGATATAAAAAGCTAATAAGAAATAGTAATATATCAAAACCACAGAGCCGTTTCTATGTAGAATTACCTAAGAAATTATAGATTTATACCCAAAAAACTAGAGCAACTCAACAGTTGCTCTCTCCTTTGGCAGCTCAGCAGCTTTTTTATTATATATACATATAATAAAAAAGTTTTGTTTTATTAATATTCTTTTCTTAATAAGTAATTACTTATTAACTTTTTCTTTTCTAGTTTTTACAGCGCTATTTTATTTCTACGATGTGCAAGTTTTTTTATTATTATATAATAATAAAAAAACTTTATTAATTTATAATTAAATAAAATTATAAATTAAGAAATAAAAACTACAAATAAAAATTAATTTATTGAGCCGCCCTTTAGTTTTGCTAGCTATATATGCTTAGTTTTTATCTAGTAATTACTAGATAAAAACTAATAAATAAGAAATTAAGAATTTTAAACTAGTAGTGCCGCGTGCCGCACATTTTCATATCGAAGATATGAAAAGCGGCTCTAATAAAAACTAGTTTTTTTTTTTATATATTTATTTTATATAAAAAATCACCAGCCACCTCCGCCTAAGCCGCTCAAGTTTTTTTTTTATAAAATAAATTTAATTAAAAAAAACTATCAATTATTTAATATATAAATAATTTAAAATAAAAAATAAATAATATAATAAAAAACTGGCTAGGGCCAGGGCCCCCTTAAATTATAAATTTATATATAAAAACGGCTCTTTAAAAAGAAAAAGTTAATTATAAATCATAACTAGTTGCTAAAAAATTTTATTACATAAAATTTTTTAGGCTTTAGGCCCTACGAAAACTTGTTTTTTGTTACATGATTTAATAGAAAGATATCTATTAAATTAATAGTTTTTTTAATTAAATATATAATTTCGTTGAGCGGCTCTCGGCTCTACACATTTTTTTGTGTGTAACGCTTCTTTTTGGCAAAAAAAAAAATAGAGCGGCTCTAGCTCTACACATTGAGCCGAGTGAAACGCTTCGCGTTTTTTGCAAAAAAAAAATAGAGCCGCTTTACTAATTACATATCTTAATTAAAAAAACTGGTTTACTTAGAAGGAAAAAAAATTATTTCAGGCGTAGCTGCGCTAGCGTTAGCGCAGCCGTCCTAAGTAAACTAACAAGAAAAAAAAATGATGAAAAAAATAGAGCAACTCAATGTATAGAGCCAAATATAGAACCGGCTTAGTAGAGCGGCTGTTTAGTGCTCAACAATGCATAAAATATAAAAAAAAGTATGGCTAAAAAATAACCAAAATTTGTTCATGTGCCTAAATACTAGAACCGTTGCATTTTTTGGCTGCTAGGGCCGGCCGTTGCGTATTTTTTATCTAGCTGGCTAGTCGGGATGTAAAAAAAAAATAGTAAAAAAAAAATAGTAAAACCAAAAAGAAAAATACGGAGCACTAATTTTTTTATATTTTATATATTAGAATATAAAAAAATTAGCACGGCCACCGGTTGTTGAGCTAGTTGCACACAAGGAAAAAATTATATGCTATGAAATAAAATGAAGGACTTAAAAATTTGTTCCTTGAGGCTAAGCCGCCCTAGCCAAGCCGTGCTTAACCAAACTACCTAAATGACTTTTCCTACCAAATAAGTATTATTAACTTTATATAAAGAATGATAAAATAAAAAAAAAATGAGTTTAAGTATTACTATTCTATCAATAATAGAAAGTTTACTATTAATGTTACCAGCCTTATTAATAGTAGCATTTGTAACCGTGGCTGAAAGAAAAACTATGGCTAGTATGCAAAGAAGATTGGGTCCTAATAATGTAGGTCAAAAAATTAAACTTCCTTCCTTTAAAAGATTTTTACATAGTTACAGCTATAAGAATAAAGCCCTTGAAATTTTATATAAAAACCGTAAAGCTCAAGCTCAAGCTCAAGCTCAAGCTCAAGCTCAAGCTCAAGCTCAAGCTCAAGCTCAAGCTCAAGCTCAAGCTCAAGCTCAAGCTCAAGCTCAAGCTCAAGCTCAAGCTCAAGCTCAAGCTCCTTTGAAACCTTTTAAAGATAGTGTAGGCCTTCGGCGTGTATGTAAAGATTTATTGTGCCCTACTTCTCTTAATGCATATTTTAAAGATTTAAAGGGGAAAAGTGGTATATCTTTATATAAATATAGGTTGTTTAATAAATTAAGTGATAAAATAAGTCCTGTATTAATTTCTTATAGATATTCACATTGTGCGTATAGTACTATTAATAAATATGATGAAGAGTTCTTAGAATGATTACGCGGATTCATAGATAGTGAAGGAAATTTTTATATCGAACTTACAAATAAGGGACGTGGTTTTAGATTTAACTTCCAAATTGTTTTACATATAGATGATATAGAAACATTATTTTTTATTAATAGTAAGCTAGGTATGGGCGAAGTAAGAGGTAAAGATAGAAAAACAGCTTGTTTTACTATTAGAAATCTACCAGAGATAAAAAAGCTAATGGATATTTTACATCTTAATCCTTTGAATACAAAAAAACATCTAGATTTTGCTGATTTTAGTTTTAATAATTCAATTTATAATTTTGTAGAATTTAAATTATAAATAGTCCTCTGGCAGCTCAACAGCTGCAGGGCTGGGATAAAACAATTATTAAAACTTGTTTTTTTTTATGTTTTCTCTTGTTTAGTATATCCTCATACTAAACAAAGAAAACCAAAGGATGATTTATAATTAATTATAAAATTATAAAATTTATAGTTTTTTAATTAAATATATAAATACTTATTTATATATCATAATTAAAAAAACTGGTTTTGAATTCTATCATAAGTAATTAAGTAATTACTTATTAAGAATTCAAAACTAAAAAAAAAACTAAAAAAGCATTTGAACTTTATACTGATCATACCTATAAAACACCCGAGCTTATTGAAGAAATTAAAAAAATTAAAACCGGTATGAACAAAGGTAGAACAGTCCACGCTTGCGCAGAAAAATTTGTTGAACATAATTATCGTATAACTCCTTATTGACTTCTAGGTTTTGTTTTTTAATTTTTTATTCTATATATGTCTATATAGAACAAAAAATAGAAGGCGATGGTTCATTTTTTATTAGAAGAAAGAACTTCCAACTTAATTTTGCTATAGTCCAGCATTCTAGAGATTCAGAATTAATGCATAAAATAAAAGAGTTCTTATATAATTTAGCGGATGGTAAACAAATAATACAGAAGACTAGTATAATGATTAACGAAAATTTAGATTTTACTGCACAAGCTACTAGTGAATTTTCAGATGGTGATAAATCTAATAACAGAAACCTTGTAACTAATCTAGTTATTGTTAATTATGATCTAATAAAATTAGTTATTGTCCCTTTTTTTAGTACATTGAAGTGACATAGTAAAAAATTATTAGATTTTGAAGATTTTTCTTTAGTACTAAAATTGAAACAAGATGGTCACCATCATTCTACTCAGTAGAGCCGGTAAAATTTTAATTGATTCATTATTAGATCAGATGAATAATAATAGACTATCAGATAAGGTAAACAATACAATAAATAGAGAGTTTTTAATTTCACAGGCCAATTTAATGTTACAAGGACCTTGTAACTATAAAAAAGTGGGATGAAGAACTTGAATTATATCTGAAAAGAAATGACTTACTTATAGTTTTTATAATTAATTTATAAATACCTATTTATAAATGATAATTATAAAAACTTGTTTTTTTTTATGATATTTATAATTAGTTAAATTATAATTAATAGTTTTTTAATTAAATATATAAATACTTATTTATATATCATAATTAAAAAACTGGTTTACTAAGCTTTTAATTATAGTTTTTATTATTAATTTATATTTTTTATAATTAAAATATAAATAATAATAATAAAAACTAGTTTTGCTTTTTTATTATTATATAATAATAAAAAACTTTCTAATATTTATATTTTAATTTTCAAAAATATAAATTAAGAAAGTTTTTGATGAGAACACAGTTCTCATCTTCTGGTTTTTGTTGTTAAATTTCTAATTACAGCTCTACTAATTAGAAATGATAACAACAAAAACAAATTTTTAATTCTATGATTTCTAATTAACTTAATTAGAAATTTAGAATTAAAAATTGGAAAAACTAAGATAGGTATCTTATAATTTAGCTTAGTAAACTAAAAAAAAACTAGTTTTTATGGCTAGCACCACTGCTAGTTTAAAATTCTTAATTTCTTATTTACTAATTTTTAATAAGAAATCATAGAATTTTAAACAAGTTTTTAGAATTATTATTTATAAATCTATTCTATTATTTATAAATTTAATTCTAAAAACTAGTAATTACTAGATAAAAACTACGCTGTAGAGCGTAGAGCCATGCTAGTTTTTATTCTTCAATTTATATATATATATCCATATATAAATAGTAAGGATAAAAACCAGTTTTTTTTATATGATTTATAATTAATTAAAATTATAGAATTAATAGTTTTTTAATTAAATATATAAATACTTATTTATATATCATAATTAAAAAACTGGTTTACTAAGCTTTTAATTATAGTTTTTATTATTAATTTATATTTTTTATAATTAAAATATAAATAATAATAATAAAAACTAGTTTTGCTTTTTTATTATTATATAATAATAAAAAACTTTCTAATATTTATGTTTTAATTTTCAAAAATATAAATTAAGAAAGTTTTGATGAGAACACAGTTCTCATCTTCTGGTTTTGTTGTTAAATTTCTAATTACAGCTCTACTAATTAGAAATGATAACAACAAAATAAATTTTAATTCTATGATTTCTAATTAACTTAATTAGAAATTTAGAATTAAAAATTGGAAAAACTAAGATAGGTATCTTATAATTTAGCTTAGTAAACTAAAAAAACTAGTTTTTATGGCTAGCACCACTGCTAGTTTAAAATTCTTAATTTCTTATTTACTAATTTTTAATAAGAAATCATAGAATTTTAAATAAGTTTTAGAATTATTATTTATAAATCTATTCTATTATTTATAAATTTAATTCTAAAAACTAGTAATTACTAGATAAAAACTACGCTGTAGAGCGTAGAGGCCATATAGTTTTTATTCTTCAATTTATATATATATATCCATATATAAATAGTAAGAATAAAAACCAGTTTTTTTTATATGATTTATAATTAATTAAAATTATAATTAATAGTTTTTTAATTAAATATATAAATACTTATTTATATATCATAATTAAAAAAACTGGTTTACTAAGCTTTTAATTATAAGATAGGTATCTTATAATTTAGCTTAGTAAACTAAAAAAAACTAGAAAACCAGGAACCATCTTTGAAATTAGAGATGTTAATGGTTTGATTATAAAAACATGTCAGTCAATTTCTGCTATTACGGAATTCTTAGATCTATCACGTTATATTGTTTTAAAAAGATTAGAAGACGGAAAATCTATTGTATGATTAAAAAAAAATAAATTAATTACTATTAGTAAAGTATAAAGTTTATTTTATTAAAGGATTATAGATACAAGTAGTAAAAGCTTTATTTTTAACGTAATTATTTATATATAAATTTTTACTTTTGCTCTAAGTGGTTAGTGATAAGGCTGCTTTGTAGCCTATCTTATATATGTTTACTTTGAGTTTTTGTAGCCTCTGGCAGCTCAGCAGCTTTTTTATTATATATACATATAATAAAAAAGTTTTTTTTTTATTATTAATAAAAAAAAAACTTAAATTTATAATTTATTAATTATAAATCATAACTATAAAAACTTGTTTTTTGTTAATAGAAAGATATCTATTAAATTAATAGTTTTTTTAATTAAATATATAAATACTTATTTATATATCATAATTAAAAAAACTGGTTTACTAATCTTTTATTAGGTATCTTAGTTTTTCCAATTTTTAATTCTAAATTTCTAATTAAGTTAATTAGAAATCATAGAATTAAAAATTTGTTTTTGTTGTTATCATTTCTAATTAGTAGAGCTGTAATTAGAAATTTAACAACAAAAACCAGAAGATGAGAACTGTGTTCTCATCAAAAACTTTCTTAATTTATATTTTTTAGAATTAAAATATAAATATTAGAAAGTTTTTTAATGAAAACGTAGTTCTCATTAAAAAACCTGCAAAAACTAGTTTTTATTATTATTATTTAGTAGTGCAACTCAACGGCACCATTTTAATTCTAAAAAATATAAATTAATAATAAAAACTATAAATTAGATTAGTAAACTAACAAAAAACGAAAAAATAATCCGGAAATAGGTAGAGCTAAAGACTTAAAAAAAAGATTAAAATCTCATCTTAATGTTAATTATAAGACAGATTTCATACATTTGGTGGTATTACCACGTGGCTAAGCCACCTAAAACAATTGGTTGAGATGAATTTGAATTTTCTGATATAGATATTTGTAATCTAAATATGCAAAAAGAAAAAGAAAATTTTTATTTGCGGCTCGGCTCGGCTCAACCGCTTTTATATAATAAAAGCAGGTTGCCAAAGGCGACAAAAATACTTACCCTTATTAAACACTATATTTAAAAGTAATTTAAGTGATACTCAAACTTATGACTCTTTATATGAACTACTTAAAGTTAGACAGCTAGTAGCCGCTTGGAGAATAAATATACAGGTATTAAAGTTTATCTTTACGAATATGTTGATCAACAATTAAGTACTAGTTACAAGACATTCACTAGTATTAAAGAATTATCTGATTATTTAGGTGTGGCTAGAGAAACTATAAGTATTTATTTAAATACGTATGTACCCATAACTTATTTTTAACGGATAAGGTAGAATCTAATGAACTAGTAGAAAAACTAGTAAGCGATAGGGTTAGAACTAGATCGTACTATAGCTAAAAAGATTTGGCTATATTTTTTAGTTTTTTTAATTCAATTTATAATTTTTATTTTTACTAAATTATAAATAGTCCTCTGGCAGCTCAGCAGCTGAGCTGCAGGGCTGGGATAAAACAATTAAAAAAACTTGTTTTTTTTTTAGATTTTTTATAAGAGAATGAATATATCTTATAAATTTCTAAAAAAAAACTAAAAAAAGATGGTACTATAGTTAAAAATACGTATGAGTCTAAAGGTGAAGTAGGAGGCGGAGCCTCGAGGCAAAGCCTCCTAAATTATTAAATGTAGAACATAGAGTTTTAACTAATCACATAGATAAATGGATTAAAGGGGGTATTAATGGTAATTATCTCTTTAGTTCTGAATTAGACAGTTTAGAACTCGATAAATTAAAAGAAATATCTACATTAAGAAAATTTAATAATTGTAAAATTTGAGTTTATAATGCTTCAACTTTAGAATTGTTGTTAGATCCTTTTACTAATTTTTTTATTTTTTATGTTATCTAGTTTTTGTAGTTAAATTTATAATTTCCCTTTGCTTTTTCTTATTCTATTACATAGAAAAGAAAAAGTTAATTATAAATCATAACTATAAAAACTTGTTTTTATTTATATCATTTATAATTAAATAAAATTATAAATTAATAAATAAAAACTAAAAATAAAAAAATTGGTTTTTTTCCTTTAGCCTTTGCTTTTTCTTATTCTATATATAGTTTTTATCCTTCAATTTATATATATATATCCATATATAAATAGTAAGGATAAAAACCAGTTTTATATGATTTATAATTAATTAAAATTATAGAATTAATAGTTTTTTAATTAAATATATAAATACTTATTTATATATCATAATTAAAAAAACTGGTTTACTAAGCTTTTAATTATAAGATAGGTA
Source organism: Ophiocordyceps camponoti-floridani (assembly GCA_012980515.1). Lineage (NCBI taxonomy): Eukaryota > Fungi > Ascomycota > Sordariomycetes > Hypocreales > Ophiocordycipitaceae > Ophiocordyceps > Ophiocordyceps camponoti-floridani. The sequence continues at coordinate 245,186 of CM022976.1, forward strand.
TCTTATAATTTAGCTTAGTAAACTAAAAAAAAACTAGTTTTTATCTAGTAATTACTAGATAAAAACTACGCTGTAGAGCGTAGAGCCACGCTAGTTTTTATTCTTCAATTTATATATATATATCCATATATAAATAGTAAGAATAAAAACCAGTTTTATATGATTTATAATTAATTAAAATTATAGAATTAATAGTTTTTTAATTAAATATATAAATACTTATTTATATATCATAATTAAAAAAACTGGTTTACTAAGCTTTTAATTATAAGATAGGTATCTTATAATTTAGCTTAGTAAACTAAAAAAAAACTAGTTTTTATCTAGTAATTACTAGATAAAAACTACGCTGTAGAGCGTAGAGCCACGCTAGTTTTTATTCTTCAATTTATATATATATCCATATATAAATAGTAAGAATAAAAACCAGTTTTATATGATTTATAATTAATTAAAATTATAGAATTAATAGTTTTTTAATTAAATATATAAATACTTATTTATATATCATAATTAAAACTGGTTTACTAAGCTTTTAATTATAAGATAGGTATCTTATAATTTAGCTTAGTAAACTAAAAAAACTAGTTTTATCTAGTAATTACTAGATAAAAACGTAGCATAGCTAGTTTTATCCTTCAATTTATATATATATGTCCATATATAAATAGTAAGGATAAAAACCAGTTTTTTTATATGATTTATAATTAATTAAAATTATAGAATTAATAGTTTTTTAATTAAATATATAAATACTTATTTATATATCATAATTAAAACTGGTTTACTAAGCTTTTAATTATAAGATAGGTATCTTATAATTTAGCTTAGTAAACTAAAAAACTAGTTTTTATCTAGTAATTACTAGATAAAAACGTAGCATAGCTAGTTTTATTCTTCAATTTATATATATATATCCATATATAAATAGTAAGAATAAAAACCAGTTTTTTTTTATATGATTTATAATTAATTAAAATTATAAATTAATAAAAAAAAACTAGAAAAGAAAAAGGAAAAAAAACTAGTATGCAAAAAGCCGCTGACTATTTTATTGTAGATTATAGATCTATATTAAAAAACTTAGATACTAATTTAGCAAGCATAAAGGGTGGTAAATTAGTATTGTTATTTAGTCATGAATTAACCCAAAAGAATCTTTATTAAATAATGTAAAAAAAGCCATTAATACTACTGTTTCTGTAAGGGTATATAAAAAAGTCAATGGACAATTCATATTACTAAAAGACAAATCTAACTATAATTCTAAATTAGAGGCATCTAAAGAACTTAAAATAAGTAGTAAAACTATAAGTAAATATTTAGATACTTATAAAGAGTATAAAGGATTATATTTTTTCAGTGTTGCTTTATAAAGGAATAGTTTTAAGTAAAATGTGAGATATTTTACTAAAAAATTTTAAAAAAAAATTTTTAAGGCCTTAGTTAAAGTGAACCTTTGGCTAAACACCGTCAAATAGCGGGAACCCCTAAAAGCTATTTTTACTAAATGTATTAGGTAACTAATACATGGCTCAGGTAATGACTCGAGGTATAGTAAAATTAAAATAGATGTACGAAAGGAAATAGGATATCCGCTGCCAAGTACCGAAGCGTCTATTTATTTTATTATATTTAAGATTTTAAAAAAAAAAAAATCGTTTTTTATATATTTAGGTTTTTCTAAGTCTAAAGACTTAGCAAAAACGTATTTTTTTTTTTCTTTTATTATGCAAAAATTTTATGGCATAAAAATTTTTGGGCTCTGGCTCTAGAGAGCGGCTAATTTTTTTTTATAAAAAAAAATAAGCCGCTCTAGTTAGCTAATTCTAGACTAGATATAACTATTTCTTATTAGCCTAAAGAAAAAGTAAAAAAAAATAGTAATAAAATTTTATTACTATTTTTTTGGGTAGAAGTGCCATATATAGATATGTCTATCTATATTGGGGACTAAAAATTTGAAAAATTTTTTGCGTAGAGCCGCTCGCGGAGAGCCGTGTTTTTTGGTAATTTTTTTTTTTATAATTTTTTTCTGCATATTTTGCTATTTTTCAGTTTAGGGATACTGAAAAATAGCAAAATGAGCCCTGCGCCTCGGCTCTCTGCCAAAGAAAAAAATAAGTTTTTTTTATATCTATTTCTTAAGATATTTCGGGATATTAAATATCTTAAGGAAAAACTAAAAAAAAATAAGCCGCTATCTACTAAAAAAAGGAAAATACCTATAAAAAAACTAAATAAAAACTAGTTTTTATCTAGTAATTACTAGATAAAAACGTAGCATAGCTAGTTTTTATCCTTCAATTTATATATATATGTCCATATATAAATAGTAAGGATAAAAACCAGTTTTTTTTTATATGATTTATAATTAATTAAAATTATAAATTAATAGTTTTTTTAATTAAATATATAAATACTTATTTATATATCATAATTAAAAAAACTGGTTTACTAAGCTTTTAATTATAAGATAGGTATCTTATAATTTAGCTTAGTAAACTAAAAAAAAACTAGTTTTTATCTAGTAATTACTAGATAAAAACGTAGCATAGCTAGTTTTTATCCTTCAATTTATATATATATGTCCATATATAAATAGTAAGGATAAAAACCAGTTTTTTTTTATATGATTTATAATTAATTAAAATTATAAATTAATAGTTTTTTTAATTAAATATATAAATACTTATTTATATATCATAATTAAAAAAACTGGTTTACTAAGCTTTTAATTATAAGATAGGTATCTTATAATTTAGCTTAGTAAACTAAAAAAAAACTAGTTTTTATCTAGTAATTACTAGATAAAAACTACGCTGTAGAGCCACGCTAGTTTTTATTCTTCAATTTATATATATATATCCATATATAAATAGTAAGAATAAAAACCAGTTTTTTTTTATATGATTTATAATTAATTAAAATTATAAATTAATAAAAAAAAACTAGAAAATAAAAAACTAAAATAAAAAGGCGCTGGTATGCAGTTCATCGACTAAAAGGTGGTGGGCGTTAAATTTATTGTTTTAATGCTTAAAATATAGTCAGACCCTACTTTAAAAAGTACAAGGTATAATAGTTATACCTGTTAAATGGATAGCTTTAATTTATTTTTTTTTATATATAATAAATATAGCAGCTCTTTGCACTTTTTATTTTCTTATGTTTCCACTAAACGGCTCTAGAAAGGCTAAGAAAATAAAAAGTTTTTTTCTCTAGCGCTGGAGGAAAGGAGAGAGCTGCTGCCTAATAAAAGCTTTGGCTTTTTATTTTATGAAGATTACAAGAATTAATTCGCTATTTAGGGAGAAAATACTATAACTCTTCCTGCATTATGTAACCCGAGTCCTCGTAACACACGGAGAGCCGCTCTGTAGAGCGTAGAGCGGCTCCATTTTTTTTAGAATTTTCTGTATATAGATAGACATATCTATATCGTCGCATTTTTTTTTTCGTTTTTTTTTTCTTAATTTCTAATTTTGCAGATTAGAAATATCAGAAAAAAAAACAAGTTTTTTGTTTTATTATTTCTAATCTGCAAAATTAGAAATTAAAAACAAAAAACTCAAAAAAAAATAGACGCTTAAAAAATACTACACAACGCGCGAAGGACTCCCTATGTGTAGGGAAATAAGCAGGGTTTTCTATTAAATATCTTGTTTTGCTTTTCTTGGGCTCAAAACGTCCGGATCCGGATGAGGGAAAAATAAAAACGACTCCTCGGCTCTAGCTGGCTGAGAGGTAATCGTTTTACATAAGGGATAAAATAGTATGAATTCGTACTACGGATTATTACAAGCATTTGCGGATGCTCTTAAACTAATCTTAAAAGAAGTTGTTGCACCTACACAAGCTAATTTGATTTTATTTTTTGTAGGGCCGATAATTACATTAATATTCAGCTTACTAGCCTACGCTGTTATTCCTTACGGAGCTGGTTTCGCTATAGGTGATTCGGATCTAGGTATACTATATATATTAGCTGTGTCATCTTTAGCTACATATGGAATTTTGTTAGCGGGGTTGCCCTTATTTTTTCTATCTATCCTTTACATACTAAATTTACTAATAAGGAACACTCCATACGAATTATTTTTACTCCAGGTTTATTTATATTTCCTGTTTTTTTATTTATATAGACATATAAATAAAAAAACTAAAGAGCAAAGCAGCCACATGAAAACGGAAGTGGAGGGCCATATATTAAAACCAATAAAATCCGTAGGCTTTACTGTATTAAATTACAACTCATATCCATTACAACAGTTTAATATCTTTTACAAAAGCTTAGCTTTATATATTAAATATCCGGCTAAAAATTTATGAGCTGTATATAGGCGCCATATTACTACACAAGCGCTAAAGGTATATCAAAAGGATGTAGATATGCAGCGTATACTGCAAGAAAATAAAGGTAAAGCAGGAGTATATAGTTGAATAAACAATATTAATCTCAAATGTTACATAGGAAGTAGTGTTAATCTGGAGAGAAGATTAAAAACTTATTACAGAATTTCCTTCTTGGAGACACAGATTAAAAGCAATGGGAGTATTATATATAGAGCTTTGTCGGTTATTCTAACTTTAGCTTGAAAATATTGGAATACTGTTCCCCTGAAAATGTTATATTAAGGGAGCAATTTTATCTGGATCTATTAAAACCTGACTATAATATATTAAAAAGAGCCGGGTGGGTTTCAAACATTCTGAAGAAACTATAGCAAAATTTAAAATACAATCACCAAAACAACAAGAACACTTAAAAAAACTAAACTCTAGCCCTGTTTTTATTTTTTAATATATCCTTATATTAAAATAATAAAAACCAAAAGGAAAGTGTATAACGATTATTGAAAATTAGCAAAGCTAGATGTAGAAGAGTGGAAATTTTAGATACTTTTAATAATAAAACTTCGGTTTATTCTTCTATTGCGCTAGCCTCTTATTTCCCTACTACGTAGGGAAATTAGGCAATTGTTTGCGATCCTGGTACCTTACGCTACGCCTTCCAGGAAAAATTTCCACATTAATAAAGGGTAGGTACAAACTAGTAAGCCCACAATTAGAACAAGTAGGAGCGGTCCGCGAGTCAAATTACACACTTAAAGTAGAACTATTGGATACTTTCACTAGCCGTATACTCTTCTATTAGTGAAGCGGCTAGAGTAATAGGCTGTGCTACAGTATCCGTTTGAAGAGCTATGCAGACAAACAAAGGAGTTAATAAAGTTATAAAAAAACGATATATTGTAAAACGTTTTAACGATAAAAGCTAAACCTTTAAGGCTATGGCTAAAGGGCTGAGTTGAGCCGAGTTTTTAAAATATAACTAGTTAGAAATAAGCTAATATGATAACCATTCTTTCCATGTGAGAAGTGATCTTCTGTGGAGGGCTGGGTTTATATAATATAATTTGTCTAATATTTCAGTCTATCCGGGTAAGATAAGTAATAGGGATAGATATTAAGTGTAAGATAATATATGGTAGTTTTATAGTTTTTTTTTCTTAATTTATAATTTTAATTAATTATAAATAATAGTTTTGTTATTATTATATAATAATAACAAAACCTACTGCTAAGCAGCTCAGCAGCTTTTTTATTATATATACATATAATAAAAAAGTTTTTGTTGTTAAATTTCTAATTACAGCTCTACTAATTAGAAATGATAACAACAAAAACAAATTTTTAATTCTATGATTTCTAATTAACTTAATTAGAAATTTAGAATTAAAAATTGGAAAAAAAAACAAGTTTTTATAATATATATTTATAAATAAGTATTTATAAATTTAATTATAAAAACTAGGGGCGGTACCTAAAGCCAGCAACTCAACGCAGGTCGGCCTATCGAAAAAAAAAATGGGCCGGCAAAGGAGAAAGGGAAACTTATTACTTGCAAAAATATGTACCTATACTTAATTCTGTTTTCTCTTCAACGATCACTGAAGGTGTTATTAAACAAACCTTATTGTTAAAACTTAAGGATCTTAGAGAAGCTTATTTTCCGGCTAAGCCGGAAAACCAGCCACATTTTTTTTCTAGCTTTTTTTTAGTTTACTAAGCTAAATTATAAGATACCTATCTTATAATTAAAAGCTTAGTAAACCAGTTTTTTTAATTATGATATATAAATAAGTATTTATATATTTAATTAAAAAACTATTAATTCTATAATTTTAATTAATTATAAATCATATAAAAAAACTGGTTTTTATTCTTACTATTTATATATGGATATATATATATAAATTGAAGAATAAAAACTAGCGCGGCTCTACGCTCTACAGCGTAGTTTTTATCTAGTAATTACTAGATAAAAACTAGTTTTTTTGTCTTAATTTCTAATTTCCCTTTGCTTTTTCTTATTCTATATATAGTTTTTATCCTTCAATTTATATATATATATCCATATATAAATAGTAAGGATAAAAACCAGTTTTTTTTTTATATGATTTATAATTAATTAAAATTATAAATTAAGAGAGCGGCTCTACGAAAAAAAACTAGTGAAAAAAATACGCCGCCAAAAGATTCTAGATCTATCCTCGTGTATGTATATGAATGAACAGAAATAGAAAAAAACCCTAGCTTGCGCAGGAATATTATTTCCCCATAACAGTAGTAATGAGGCAAGTCGATCTTTATCCTACCCCATTTCTGGTATTCTTAGATATAAAAATACATCTATTCTAGCCCCCATTATTTTTTTTATATATTGGGGGCGAGAGGAAAACTGTTCTTTAATTATCCTATTACAGATTTTAATCTTGTGTTTGAACAAACCAAAAAACTTACACGGCTCTACTGAAGGTTTAATAAATCGAGTTATTAGTACTCAAGTTTGAGCTTATGATGCTATAAATTTAGAACTAATAAAAGGTAGTCCATTCCCGTCCATAAATAAAGCAGCCAAAACTTTAGGTATTGCTAGTTTTTTTTTATTAATTTATAATTTTAATTAATTATAAATCATATAAAAAAAAACTGGTTTTTATTCTTACTATTTATATATGGATATATATATAAATTGAAGAATAAAACTAGCTATGCTACGTTTTTATCTAGTAAATACTAGATAAAAACTAGTTTTTTAGTTTACTAAGCTAAATTATAAGATACCTATCTTATAATTAAAAGCTTAGTAAACCAGTTTTAATTATGATATATAAATAAGTATTTATATATTTAATTAAAAAACTATTAATTATAATTTTAATTAATTATAAATCATATAAAAAAAAACTGGTTTTTATTCTTACTATTTATATATGGATATATATATATAAATTGAAGAATAAAAACTAGCTATGCTACGTTTTTATCTAGTAAATACTAGATAAAAACTAGTTTTTTTTTTAGTTTACTAAGCTAAATTATAAGATACCTATCTTAGTTTTTCCAATTTTTAATTCTAAATTTCTAATTAAGTTAATTAGAAATCATAGAATTAAAAATTTGTTTTTGTTGTTATCATTTCTAATTAGTAGAGCTGTAATTAGAAATTTAACAACAAAAACCAGAAGATGAGAACTGTGTTCTCATCAAAAACTTTCTTAATTTATATTTTTGAAAATTAAAATATAAATATTAGAAAGTTTTTTTATTATTATATAATAATAAAAAAAGCAAAAACCAGTTTTTATTATTATTATTTATATTTTAATTATAAAAAATATAAATTAATAATAAAAACTATAATTAAAAGCTTAGTAAACCAGTTTTTTTAATTATGATATATAAATAAGTATTTATATATTTAATTAAAAAAACTATTAATTTATATTTTATTTAAATATAAATAACATAAAAAAAAACTAGTTTTTATATATACCATTTATAATTAATTAAAATTATAAATTTATATATAAAAACTAGAGCAACCTTGGATTTAGTTATAGACAAAGATAGAACTGCAGGATATAAGGCAATCTATGTCTATTCTAGACGTCTTAATGTAAAAGATATTAAAGCTCTTATAGCTAAAGGCGAAAATTTGCAATTAGGTCTTAAAATACCAGTCTATGTTTATGATGCTAATAATCTAGAATTAGTAAACAATGCACCTTTCGATTCACTTTTAGAGAGATTTTGGTGTTAACTATCGAACAATAGCTCGTCATTTAAATACTAATAAAGCTATAGTGGTAGATTAGTTTATTTCTTCAAGAATAAGTTGGATGTCCAGTTAAGCAAACAATTACTAGCTGAAAAAAAAATAGGGGATAGTCGTAATTATAACACAAAAGTCTGAGCTTAGGGCTCAACTCAAGCCGTCTGGAATTAATAAATAATTGCCCCTTTGACTCCATCTCTATGCTGTTAGTTATATAGGTATAGATAGTTCAACTATATACCGAAACTTAGATAGCAGTAAACCAGTTGTCTTAAGAAAAATTAAGCTCACTGTCTATTTTTTAAGTTTTTTTTTATTAATAATAAAAAAAAACCAAAAGCTAAAGAAATGAGCTCAGAGTTCAAAGAAAAAATTAAAAAAGTATAAATTAGGGAGCAGTTAGAGACTAACAATTTTTAAGTGGGAGTATAAGTCAATAAAGATTTGCTTAATTTGGTAATCTCTGTGAAGAGATAGATAAAATAGTTATATATACATAGATAGCTTAATTATCTCTTATTAGTAACTCGGATTAAGTATAGACAAATATTTAGCCTTATTTTCCAGTTTTTTATTATTAATTTATTTTCTGTATATTAAAATAAATAATAATAATAAAAAACCGGTTTTTTTTATTATTAATTTATTTTCTGTATATTAAAATAAATAATAATAATAAAAAACCGGTTTTTTTTTATTATTAATTTATTTTCTGTATATTAAAATAAATAATAATAATAAAAAACCGGTTTTTTTTTATATGATTTATAATTTAATATCAAAAATTATAAATTAATAAAAAAAAAACTTTTTTATTATATGTATATATAATAAAAAAGCTGCTGAGCTGCCAGCCGGCCCGAGCTAGAGCCGCTGGTTGAGTTGAGCGGCTCAACCCGCAAAAAAATCTGAAGCTATGCTGCACATTTTCCCTACATTTCTTCTTATACTTAGACATATATATATATAATAAGAAATTAAAAAGGGAAAAGACGGGTCAGGGGAAAGTGTTTAATACGGTAATTTTAGCTATTTCCTTGATTATAAAAAATATTTTTAAATGAGGTAAATATAAATAATTTAGTATGTAGAAGGAATATTATATCTGATCACGCAATATAATATACGCACTTATCTTAAAATTAATTATTTTTTTAGATATGCACATTTTCGCCTGGAGGGAAAAAGAAAATAGCGATTTATATTTATATTTATAGCTCGTGTTTTTATATGATATGCGTGTCATATTAATTAGGAAAATACCACAAGCCCATTAATTACTTGTGTAATTAAGAATAACCAAATGAATTTAAAGAATAACTTATATTAATAAGTTAACTTGAAGCGGAGCCTATATAGGAACGTTCAACGACTAGCAGATATAAATTTGCTGCCAAGAGTATTTGGGGTCTATATTTTAAATTTTTAGCTACATTTAGGTGGCAGCACTAAAAAATTTCAAGAAATAAAATTTTTTAGTAATTTTTTATTTTCAATAAAAAATCACTTGCACATTTCCCTCCTTCGGAGGGAAATCAGCAGGCACACGCACACACGAGGGCATAAAAAAATTATTTCAGGCGTGGCCTCCGACAAAAAATTTTATTTCATAAAATTTTTTAGGGCTCTAGCTCTAGCAGCCATTTTTTTTTTAGCCTTAATTATTTATTACATAAATAATTAAGGCTCTCCAGTTAAAAAGCCAAAATGCCATAGACCATAACTTAGTCTGAGCCATATTGTGAGATATGGAATTAATTTAAAATTATACTTTAAAATAACAATACTGGAAGTGCTAACAGTAAATATGCCTTTTTAGGTTCCATAAGAAGCTCAGCTCAATTAGTTAGTTATGAACTAGTTATAACTTCAGCAATATTACCAGTAATAATCACAACACGTAGTTTAAACTTAAATGTAAATGCTCAGTTTCAAAAAATAGTTTGATTAGCATTACCTTTATCTGTTTTAATTGTTGTGTTCTATATTGCGTCGCTAGCTGAAACAAACAGAGCTCCCTTTGATTTGGCTGAGGCTATTTAGATTTGGTCTCATTAAAGATCACAAAGTGCTGCAAGATCTTACATAAGACAATCAGCAGGGTAATAATTTGTATATGCTTCTAGCTAAGCTTGCCTTATCATATCGCGGCAGGAGGCCGGTACAAATTTTCTTCGAAAAAAAATACGGCTCCGATTTCTTTTTAAAGATAGACATATCTTTAATAAGTTTTTTTTTTTATTAAGAATTAAAAAAAACCAGAGGAAAAAGGAGCCGGTCGTCAAGTTTTTTATTAATTTTTTATTATTTTTTTTAGATTTATTTTAAGAAATCTAAAAAAAATAATTCACATACCTGTACTCAGACACGGCTCTAGTTTTTTTTTTTCATTTTTTTTTTATCCGTTTTTCTTTTCCATATATCCTTATATGGAATAAGAAAAACCAAAAGCCCGATAAAGAAAAAATGATAAAAAAACTGGTTTTTATAAATACCATTTATAATTAGCCTTTGCTAGTTTTTTTTTATTAATTTATAATTTTAATTAATTATAAATCATATAAAAAAAAACTGGTTTTTATTCTTACTATTTATATATGGATATATATATATAAATTGAAGAATAAAAACTAGCGGCTCTCCCCAGCGTAGTTTTTATCTAGTAATTACTAGATAAAAACTAGTTTTTTTTTAGTTTACTAAGCTAAATTATAAGATACCTATCTTATAATTAAAAGCTTAGTAAACCAGTTTTTTTAATTATGATATATAAATAAGTATTTATATATTTAATTAAAAAAACTATAAATTTCTAATTTCCTAATTAGAAATAATATAATAAAAAAACTGGTTTTTATTTATGTGATTTCTAATTAGGAAATTAGAAATTAATAAATAAAAACTAGCGGCTGCCGGCTGCCGGCTGCCGGCTGCCGGCTGCCGGCTGCCGGCTGCCGGCTGCCGGCTGCGTAGTTTTTATCTAGTAATTACTAGATAAAAACTAGTTTTTTTTTAGTTTACTAAGCTAAATTATAAGATACCTATCTTATAATTAAAAGCTTAGTAAACCAGTTTTTTTAATTATGATATATAAATAAGTATTTATATATTTAATTAAAAAACTATTAATTATAATTTTAATTAATTATAAATCATATAAAACTGGTTTTTATCCTTACTATTTATATATGGATATATATATATAAATTGAAGGATAAAAACTAGCGGCTCTACAGCGTAGTTTTTTTTATAGTATTAATACTATAAAAAAAACTTTTGCTTTTTTTCTATAGGGATATAGAAAAAAGAGCAAAAGTAAAAATTATAAATTTATAGTTTTTTTAATTAAATATATAATTTCTATTAATTATATATCATAATTAAAAAAACTGGTTTACTAACCTATTATTTATAGTTTTTATTATTAATTTATATTTTTAGAATTAAAATATAAATAATAATAATAAAACTGGTTTTGCTTTTTTATTATTATATAATAATAAAAAACTTTCTAATATTTATATTTTAATTTTCAAAAATATAAATTAAGAAAGTTTTGATGAGAACACAGTTCTCATCTTCTGGTTTTTGTTGTTAAATTTCTAATTACAGCTCTACTAATTAGAAATGATAACAACAAAAACAAATTTTTAATTCTATGATTTCTAATTAACTTAATTAGAAATTTAGAATTAAAAATTGGAAAAACTAAGATAGGTATCTTATAAATTAGTTAGGTAAACTATATAAAAACTACTAAAAAAAAAAATTAATAAAAGTAGGCCTAGCTGCTTGCTATACAAATTAAGTTTTCAGAGGCTAGACGTGATCATTTAATATTAATTGCGCTTCTCTTTAATTTATTATCTCTAGATAGCTAGAGATTCGGGGGGGGTGGTGGCTATATTTGGCTATGTTCCTTCTCCGCCGCACAGTGCTAGTTAGTATATTAAATAAGGTATAGTCCATCCTTATATGAGAATATAAGATTAATCTAAAATTGAAAATATCTAATTATAAACTAAATATTGAGCTTGCAATAAACCGCGAAAAACAGGGAATTTTCTATAGATTTGAAGGTGTGCCTACTAGCTCAGCAACAGAAAAGACTCTATTCTTCAAAACCTGTGCATAAATCTTTTAATATAAAGCCTACACCTATATTTACTTTAAAACAATTAGACAATGAAAAGTATATATCTTCTTTTAAGGAAATGTTAAAAGGTAAAGGTGGAATTTATTCTTTTCATAGAGAATATCCAAACACTATTGATGGTAAACAATACTCTACTCATACTGGACAAGCTAAATATCCATATGATTTAAATCCTTTTTTCATTACAGGGTTTTGCTAGTGAAGCTTGTGGGGCTAGAAGTGATTACTCCTTAGGTTGACAAGTTAAACCTATATTTAAAATAGGTTTACATATACAAGATTTACCCCTTTTATTCGGAATTCAAACTTTCTTTAAAGGAATAGGATATATAATTCAAGATAGTAAAAATAATATTGCCTCTTTTTATGTTGTAAATATAAAGGATATAATTAACCAAATTATACCTCATTTTATTGCTTATCCTCTTATTAGTCAAAAACAAATAGATTTTTATTTATGAAAAAAAATTATAAAAATAATAGAAAAAAAAGGTCATAAAAATATTGAAGGTCTAAAGGAAATTTTAAGTCTAAAAGCTAGTTTGAATTTAGGCCTTAATGTAAAATTGGAAAAAGCGTTTCCTAATCTTAATACTATAGTCATTAAATTCTTCATATGAAATTAACCCTGAGTGATTAGTAGGATTTATAGTAGGCGATGGCTCATTTTCATCTTCTCCGGCCGGTAGGGTTAGATTTTATATAAGTCAACATAATCGGGATTTAAAACTATTGGAAGCAATAAAAAATTATTTTACTATCGGTAATATATATAAAACAAGTTCAGGTTTAAATTATGCTATTGAATCTTATAAGGAGTGTTTTGAATATCTTATTCCTTTTTTTTCACAATACCCTATACCTTCTATTTGCTTAAAATATTCTAACTTTAAAATTTGAAATAAAATTTTAGATATTATTATAAATAAAAATAACAATACTTTAAAAAGTAAATTACTAATAAGATCTTTAATATCTAGATTAAATAAGTATGATTAATTTTAGGAGAGTATGGATGGGATATGCTAGTGGCTCGGTTTAATTTTATTATTGCAAGTTGCTTTGCCTAAGCTAAAGATTTTTATATTAGACTTTACGAACATTTAAACAATAAAAAGTCTAATGTAAACTTACAAAGAGCTATCAGTAAATATGGATTAGATAAATTTAACTTAGTAGTCTATGAATATTTTAGCTATAAAACTAAAATAATAAGTAATAGAGATTTAACTGACTTAGAAACAAGTTATATAAAAACATTTGATTTTTCTACTCTTTATAATTTTAAACTAGAAGCTACTAGTTCGTTAGGCTATCGGCCGAAGCTATAGGCAAAATGAAAGAACGTTACAAAGATAAAAACAATCACCCTATGTGCCTCCTCCGGAGAATTTTATATATATATATATGTCTATATATATATATAAAATCGGTAAAAGCCAAAGTGAAAAATCTTTAGCTTTGATTAGTTTTTATAGCTAAATTTATAATTTCCTAATTATAAATCATAGCTATAAAAACAAGTTTTTTTTTATGTTATTTATATTTAATTAAAATATAAATTAATAAATAAAAAACTAGTAAACCTGGTAAGTTAAATCCTATGTATCTCCTTTGGAGGAATATATATATGTCTATATATATATAGAAAATTGGTAAAACTCATAGCGATAGAACTAGAAATCTGATGGCTAAAAAAAGAAATAAGTATTTAAGTGGTGTAGGTATATTTGATTTAAATAACAATTTGATAAAAAAATTTAATAATAACGTTGAATTAGCTAGCTATTTAGGAATAAGTAAAGTTACTGTAGGCAAATATATGAATAATCCTTTTACATATAAAGATATTTATATATTTAAACCTATAGATAAATAGATATTTCGATTTACAAGGAATCTGAATTAGTTAGTGGTTTTATGACAGAGCACTCAGCTGTTATATTTGTATTTTTTTTCTTAGCAGAATATGCTAGTATAGTTATAATGTGTATATTTATCAGTGTTTTATTTTTAGGAGGATACTTGTTAGATTTATCCCGACTAAATTATATTTTTATCACTTTACTAGAATGTGTCGATAATATCTTACGTACAGATTTAGTATATATAACCACGGAGGTAACCTTCGATCCTCGTACATTAGGTTGAGTATACTCTAGCTTAGTTATAGGAGTAAAAAGCAGTATCCTCGTGTTTATTTTCATTTGGGTGAGGGCGTCTTTTCCTAGAATAAGATTTGATCAATTAATGACTTTCTGTTGAACTGTTTTATTACCTTTATTATTTGCATATATAATATTAATACCATCACTGTTATATATCTTTAATATTAATGTCGTAAATATAACTAACCTTTAGTTCAATATTAATTTATTTAAAGTAAATGTAGTTAATATGGGTTTAAGTTTTAGAGTTAATTTCCATACTAGTAGTAAAAAGATGATGGAAAATGGAGGGCAGGACCCGAACAGAGGTCGCCGCCCTGGGCCAAGAGAGGATAGGGAGTATTTAGATGCACAAAGAGCGCGGGAACAAGAAAATCTAAGGAGATTGGAAGAGGAAACCAGAAGACGGTTAAATGAGTTGCTAGAGGAGCAGGCAAGGGAGCAGTATTCGGATGATGAAGATAATAGTGACGATGAACGGGAACAGGAGCGCGCTAGAAGCGGCTTGAGAAAGAGTACAGAGAGAGCATGATGAGGAGAGAGAAAGAATAATAGGGGCTATTGATGTAAGGAGAGGAATGTTAGAAGTAAGTCCAGATAGAAATAGAGAAAGGAATGAGGAGAACAGACAAGTTAACGGAGTTAATCCAGGAGGTGAAGAGAACAGACAAGTTAACGGAGTTAACCCAGGAGGTGAAGAGAACAGACAAGTTAACGGAGTTAACCCAGGAGGTGAAGAGAACAGACAAGTTAACGGAGTTAATCCAGGAGGTGAGGAGAACAGACAAGTTAATGGAGTTAATCCAGGAGGTGAAGAGAACAGACAGGAAAACGGAGTATACAGAAGATCTACTAAATTAGACGATGATTTAAGTAAAGAAGGGTTTTTATACAAAAGCGAATATGATTTAAGTAAAGAAGGGTTTTTATACAAAAGCGAAGATGATTTTTATTGCCACGAAGCAAAAAGAAAAGCATGTCTAAAAATATTGGAATTTCTTCTAATGATAGTTAATTCATTAGGTGGTTAGACAATGGGGCTGGAAATGATTAAGAGAAAGAGAATGCCGTAATAAGATATAAAAGTTTTAAATATTATTTCTCTAGTGTATTATAAGTTTTTTTCTTTATATATATTCGTTTTTTTTATATATACAGAGGCTCTAGCCTCTATTTTTTTTTGGTTTTCCTGTATAGTTGTTCTATTTTTTCAGTTTTCCTCTTGTGCCGCTTTTTATTATTCTATTTTATAATAAAAATAAAACTTTTTTAAATAAGTTTTTAGGAGGTAACCGGGTTTTTTATTATTATAGATAAAAATACAAAACTTTTTTAATAAAAGAGAAAGATAAGGCCACGAAGAAAAAAAAGCCGCAGAGTATAGCCTCTAATTTAATAGCCTGTCTATTTATTAAGATACTTAATAGTTGGCTCTATTAATTATTTTTTCTAAAAAAAGAATAAATAAAAATATCTTAAAAAATAATTCATAAAATAACGATAGCAAATTAAAATTATTTAAGGTCATAGTAAAATAAGTAAAAAAAAAAATTAAATAAGAACTAACTAGTTCTTATTATGAATTAACCTATGATAATAATTAAATTTAAATTAGAGAAATTCTATTAAAATAAGAAATAAGGGGCTAGAGTCCTTTTTTCATTCATTTATTTTAGGAGCCGGCCAGCCGGCCAGCCGGCCAGCCGGCCAGCCGGCCCAAAAAATTTTATGAAATAAAATTTTTTAGGCCGATCGAACCGTATCGAATTTTTTTTTGAGCAGATTTTTGGTGATTTATGATTATACTAACTAGTAGACGACTAAGAGACACTACCTAATTTACTTTTTACTGATAACTAGTATTATTTAAATTTAAATTTAAATTTAAATCACTAAATTAAAAACCTGAGTAGTTTAAAGGTAAAACACTAAATTCTAGCATTTGTAATGAGAGTTCGATTCTCTCCTTAGGTTTCAACCTTTAAGGTTGAATTCTAAAAAAAAATTTTTTTTACTTTGATTATAATATCTATCTTATCTGTTTTACTATCGGTAAAGGCGGCACATCTATTTTATATAATAGAGTAGCTATGATAATATTAAGGGCGCTAAAAAATTTTTAAACCAAAAATTTTAGCCCTGCATGATGCATCATATTATTTATATTTCAAATTTTATCTTTTTCAACTAGCGCTTATAGTATTAAGAAAAATTTTAATAAAGAAAACAACTTATATATTTCGACCTGTAGTGACATTGCTAAACCTACTAATATATATATTAAGACTAATATGATTTGAAAAAGGAGTCCTAATATATTACACGCAGTGGAAACTTTTTTACAAAACACTATCTTGTTGCTTTTAGATATTATATTGTTCCCCTGCTTCACGTTTTTACTTCTTCTATTTTACAATAAACGTATTTATTCTACTTATCCTTGTTCTTTAATTTTACTTATGAGCACATTTCTTGTTTTTGGTTATAAATTTAATGGCTACCGAGCCAAAAAAAATTTTTTTATTTCATAAAAATTTTAGACGTAGAGCGGCTAGTTTTTATTCTTCAATTTATATATATATATCCATATATAAATAGTAAGAATAAAAACCAGTTTTTTTTTATATGATTTATAATTAATTAAAATTATAAATTAATAAAAAAAAACTAGTGAATGCATATATATATATAATTACTAATTAGCTTTTTAGTTTTGTCTGTATCCATTTATAAATTTAAAATTAAAAAAGTTTTTTTAGTCTAATATAATAAAAAAACTTTTTATATTTGTTTTAACAGTTTTTTATTAGTTTCCTAAGGGCTCGGGGGCCCCCGATTTATTATTATAGATATAGACATATATCTATGATAATAAATTAAAAAGCTCTGCATATCTCTGCCTCTGCCTCTGCCTCTTCTGCATATCTCTGCCTAAAAAATTTTATTTCATAAAATTTTTTAGGCAGAGCAGAGCAGTTGTTATTTTTTTATTTTTTTTTAAGTTAGTTTTTCCTTAAGATATTTAATATTTAGATATATCTTAAGTTTTTTATTATATGTATATATAATAAAAAACCTGCACGGCCAGGGAAAAAAAATAATGAATGATATGAGATGAGATGAGCGGTGGAAATAGATAGTTTTTATTTAGTTTACGAAGCTAATTTATAAGATACCTATCTTAGTTTTTCCAATTTTTAATTCTAAATTTCTAATTAAGTTAATTAGAAATCATAGAATTAAAAATTTGTTTTTGTTGTTATCATTTCTAATTAGTAGAGCTGTAATTAGAAATTTAACAACAAAAACTTTTTTATTATATGTATATATAATAAAAAAGCTGCTGAGCTGCTTAGGCTGCAGGTTTTTGATGAGAACTGCGTTCTCCTCAAAAACTTTGTTAATTTATATTTTTTAAAATTAAAATATAAATATTAGAAAGTTTTTTTATTATTATATAATAATAAAAAAAGCAAAAACCAGTTTTTATTATTATTATTTATATTTTAATTCTAAAAAATATAAATTAATAATAAAAACTATAAATAAAAGGTTAGTAAACTAAAAAAAAACTAATATATCCTTGTTTTTTTATTTATATAGACATATATAAATAAAAAAACTAAAGAATATTAATAAAACTTTTTTATTATATGTATATATAATAAAAAAGCTGCTGAGCTGCCAGAGGACCCTAAGGCACTTAAGGTTGCAGTTTTTAATTTTTTTATTCTATATAGGTCTATATAGAAAAAAAAAAATCAAGGCTGCGACTATTTATATATGGATATATATATATAAATCGGATAAAAACTAGCGGCTCGCTCCATATGCTTAGTTTGGTTTTCTTATTCATAATAAAACCAAACTACTTAAAAACTAATAAATTGTAAATTAATAATTTAAACTAGAAAAAACGCCCGCATATGACTATACCCAAAACTAACATAAAAAAAAATAAAAAAATAACTTTTTTATTATATGTATATATAATAAAAAAGCTGCTGAGCTGCCAAAAGGCACATAATTTGTAGAGCCGCCTTTACTTAATATTATGTAGAATGAAAATTAATTTATTAGTTATAACTATGATTGAAGAGATGTACCATTATAATGTTTTAAGAAAAAACAATTAGATATCAGACTACAACAAAACCCGTTTATTTCAGGTAAACAATTTACGATTCCAGGCTTAAAGGGCCAAGAGTTTATTGGCAACAAGCTTTAGCCAGGAAATAAACACTAAATAGGGGCGAGTTGTGAGTTTTGTAGAGCCAGCCGCTGCACATTGTTATTTATAAATAAAAATACGGCTCTAGTTTTTGTATTTATAAATAAAAACTACTAAAAACATAGAAAAAAGGGCAGGCAAGGGGCTTCGGTAAAGCCAAGCTCAAGACAAGAAAAAGCCTTCTATGTTATAGTTAAGCCGTGAAATGCATGTCCATGGGTGAGGTCTAATCTAAATTTCGTAATAATACCTAAGGTTTTGTTATTATCATCTTCGTTAATGATTATACCTATAATAGGTACAATAATAATATCAAACCTAGGTTCATATTATAATAGTTATTATGCCAAAATTGTAGCAATTTTGACTAGTGTAGTAAACTTGATGATATCTTTAACTATTTTTATATTATATAATGATAGTATTAACCAATTTCAATATGTACAACAACATTATAACATGCAAATGTTTGATATCAATCTAGGTATAGATGGTATATCCATATACTTTATATTATTAACTACAATAATAATGCCAATAGCATTGTTATCTAATTGAGATTCTATAAAAGAGTCTATTAAATCTTATTTGATAATAATGCTATTACTAGAAACGTTATTATTAGCAGTATTTATGGTATTAGATACTATGTTATTTTATATATTCTTTGAATCCATTTTACCTCCTGCTACGTGATGTGGGGTATCACCGCTGGGATAAACTACCAAACAACGGGGACTTCCTAAAGTTTCTGATACCAAACTATGTATAAAAATATGTAAGTGGCTGAAGTAATTACTCAGGTAAGGTAACAAGTCAGAAAATAAATGAAAATGAAATGGAAAATCGCGTATCTAAGTCAATAGTAGATGAAAAAACTATTGTAAAAGAGCAACGAGTAGACGGTAGTAGCATTAATTTCTTAATGTTAAGGTGTACTCTAAAGGGTCTCGAAAAAGCTTATCAAGTCAGAACCCCTTCTAACCAAATAAATAAAATAAGATTATATTCTACAGTTAATACATACGAAGTTAAATCTCAAAGCTCATTCAACAGATTAAATCCTTATTTTGTAACAGGTTTCACATAGCAGAGGGTAGTTTTATAGTAAGAATTAGAAAAAAACCCTAAAAAAAAATCAGGTTGAAGTGTGGAAACAAAAATTTCAATTTGTATAGCTTGCTTTTTAATATATATATATGTCTATATATATATTAAAAATTCATAAAAAAGACATAGCGGTTTTAAAACTCTTTCAAAATTACTTCTATGGAGTAGGTAGCCTTACAAAAGCTAACAAAGAGACTATTCATTGCCGTGTAGCCTCTCTTCAAGATTTAACTAGTGTAATAATACCGCCAAATACCCAGCAAAAATAAAGCAGATTTTCTTGTATTGGCTCTATTTTTAGGGGTTTCACACCATGGCTCTATTTTTTTTTTTTTTTTTTTTTTTTTTTTCAAAAAAACGCGAAGCGTTTCATGTGTAATTTTTATTTATAAATTTATAATTAGCCTTTGCTAGCCCCAGCGTAGTTTTTATCTAGTAATTACTAGATAAAAACTAGTTTTTTTTTTAGTTTACTAAGCTAAATTATAAGATACCTATCTTATAATTAAAAGCTTAGTAAACCAGTTTTAATTATGATATATAAATAAGTATTTATATATTTAATTAAAAAACTATTAATTCTATAATTTTAATTAATTATAAATCATATAAAACTGGTTTTTATTCTTACTATTTATATATGGATATATATATATAAATTGAAGAATAAAAACTAGCGGCTGCGTAGTTTTTATCTAGTAATTACTAGATAAAAACTAGTTTTTTTTTAGTTTACTAAGCTAAATTATAAGATACCTATCTTATAATTAAAAGCTTAGTAAACCAGTTTTTTTAATTATGATATATAAATAAGTATTTATATATTTAATTAAAAAAACTATAAATTTCTAATTTCCTAATTAGAAATAATATAATAAAAAAACTGGTTTTTATTTATGTGATTTCTAATTAGGAAATTAGAAATTAATAAATAAAAACTAGCTGCCGGCTGCCGGCTGCCGGCTGCCGGCTGCCGGCTGCCGGCTGCCGGCTGCGTAGTTTTTATCTAGTAATTACTAGATAAAAACTAGTTTTTTTTTAGTTTACTAAGCTAAATTATAAGATACCTATCTTAGTTTTTCCAATTTTTAATTCTAAATTTCTAATTAAGTTAATTAGAAATCATAGAATTAAAAATTTGTTTTTGTTGTTATCATTTCTAATTAGTAGAGCTGTAATTAGAAATTTAACAACAAAAACCAGAAGATGAGAACTGTGTTCTCATCAAAAACTTTCTTAATTTATATTTTTGAAAATTAAAATATAAATATTAGAAAGTTTTTTTATTATTATATAATAATAAAAAAAGCAAAAACCAGTTTTTATTATTATTATTTATATTTTAATTCTAAAAAATATAAATTAATAATAAAAACTATAATTAAAAGCTTAGTAAACCAGTTTTTTTAATTATGATATATAAATAAGTATTTATATCTTTAATTAAAAAAACTATTAATTTATATTTGACCCTTTGCTTTTTCTTATTCTATTATATAGAAAAGAAAAAGTTAAATATAAATAATATAAAGTTTTTTGGCCGGGCTGGCCGGGCTGGCCGGCTGAGTTTTTTTTTTATTAATTTCTAATTTTGTGTATTAAATTATAAGTTTTTGTCTGTATCCTTTTTAATTTTAAGATATTTCTAAATTAAAAAGAATGTTTTGTTTTCTTAATAAGAAAACAAAACCTGCTGCGCCGAAGATACAGCAAAAACTAATTTTTTTTTTTTAGTTTTGAATTCTTAATAAGTAATTACTTATCATAGAATTAAAAACTTGTTTTTTTTTATGTTATTTATAATTAATGTAAATTATAAATTAATAGTTTTTTTAATTAAATATATAAATACTTATTTATATATCATAATTAAAAAAACTGGTTTACTAAGCTTTTAATTATAAGATAGGTATCTTATAATTTAGCTTAGTAAACTAAAAAAAAACTAATAATTATGTAGTTTTTATTTATTAATTTAATAGATATCTTTCTATTAAATAATATAAAGTTTTTTATTATATATATATATAATAAAAAACCTGCTGTCGCTGGTTTTTGTTGTTAAATTTCTAATTACAGCTCTACTAATTAGAAATGATAACAACAAAAACAAATTTTTAATTCTATGATTTCTAATTAACTTAATTAGAAATTTAGAATTAAAAATTGTAAAAACCAGTTTATATAATTATTATTTATAAATTAATCTAATATTTATAAATTTAATTATAGAAACTATACATAATTCAAAAAAAAAAATAAATCATCCTTTGGTTTTCTTTTTTAGTGTTCTTTAGCTATGCTACGTTTTTATCTAGTAATTACTAGATAAAAACTAGTTTTTTTATTTATATATGTCTATATAAATAAAAAAACAAGGATATACTAAAAAAGTTTTGTTTTCTTATGTATAAGAAAACAAAACTACGCAGGAGCTAGTTTTTATCCTTCAATTTATATATATATATGGATATATATATATAAATATAGGCACCGGATAAAAACTAGCGTAAATATGCTTAGTTTTTATCTAGTAATTACTAGTTTTTATAATTAAATTTATAAATAATAGAATAGATTTATAAATAATAATTCTAAAAACTTGTTTAAAATTCTATGATTTCTTATTAAAAATTAGTAAATAAGAAATTAATAATTTTAAACTAGCAGTGGTGCTAGGTGCTAGCCCCCATAAAAACTAGTTTTTTGTTAGTTTACGAAGCTGCTAATTTATCAGATACCTATCTTAGTTTTTCCAATTTTTAATTCTAAATTTCTAATTACAGCTCTACTAATTAGAAATGATAACAACAAAAACAAATTTTTAATTCTATGATTTCTAATTAACTTAATTAGAAATTTAGATTTAAAAATTGGAAAAACCAGTTTTTATTATTATTATTTATATTTTAATTCTAAAAAATATAAATTAATAATAAAAACTATAAATAAAAGGTTAGTAAACCAGTTTTTGGAATTATGATATATAAATAAGTATTTATATATTTCTAAATACCTTTAGGACGATTTTCTAGTTTTTTTTTCTTAATAAGTAATTACTTAATTACTTATCATAGAATAAAAAACCAGTTTTTATAATTATCATTTATAAATAAGTATTTATAAATTTAATTATAAAAACTATATAAAGATATGTCTATCTTTATAAGAAAATTTAAAAAAACTATTAATTTATATTTAAGCCTTTGCTTTTTCTTATTCTATTATATAGAAAAGAAAAAGTTAATATAAATAATATAAAATAAAACAAGTTTTTATCATTATCATTTATAAATAAGTATTTATAAATTTAGCGGCTCTGCGCAGGTCTAAAAACTATCTATATACAAAAAATTCAGATGAATTAAAAACAGCTTATTCAAACCTTGTAGTAATTAAGAGACCTTTAATTAAAAATAAAGAAATAATAGATCCATACTGAATAGCTGGATTTGCGAGTGGTGAGGGTTTTACAGTTTACATATATAAATCTAAAACAAGTTTAGGTGAAGCAGTTCAATGGGTCAACACTCTCGAGACACTTAAATACTTATAAATTTAAAAAATTAAATAGGGTGTGGTTCAGTGAATAAACATTCTGAAAACGCAGCTAAGTACACTGCAACAAAATTCTCTGATATTACAGAAAAGATTCTTCCGTTTTTTGATAAATATAAAATTATAGGAGTAAAATCTCAAGATTACCTAAAAAATATCCCAATTAATGGAAAATAAGGTACATTTAAGTTTTTTATATCTTAAAAAAGATATAAAAAACCAAAGGCTACTGAAGGGTTAGAGAATATTCGTGTAATTAAAGCTGGAATGAACAGAGGTCGGCTAGACCAAACTGAGAAATAATATTTTTATCTCTTTGTAAGATAAATCTGATTGCCTTGTTATTTATATTAATAGGTATATTTGGGTCAGATAACAAAGTAAGTGCTAGTTATTATTTATTTTTATATACATTTAACCTTAAGTGTAAAAGAGCCAAACACCAGGAAAGTCCTAAAGCATTAGTAACCAAAGTAATAAAAGTAATTTTATGACTGGCCTGATTAATGCCTCAGGGTATGGTAACATCACTAGAAACTAGGATATCCTACAAAAAAAAATTATGATAAAATTTTTTTTTAAGCCTTATTTTTCTATATCCCTTTTATTTTATTAATAATAATAAAATAAAAGGCTAAAAAAGAAAAATTAGGGCTTTAGTAGGAGATATATGGATAACCATGGTTCTAAGTCATTCCTATTTAACGGTCGAGTGTAAACAGGATGTAAAAGAGCAACGAGTAGACGGTTCTTCGATTTCTATAAATTTAGAATTCGTAAGGTGTACTCTTCTAGTCGCAGGGAAACCTGTTTTAGGTAGAAAAATTCAGGATCATTCATATAATCGTATATTCATGTATAGTAGATCGGTTGAGCCGAGCGAGCGAGCGAGCGAGCGAGCGAGCGAGCCGTGCTCTAAATTTAATTAATACAAGGGGGAGAGGGAGAAGGATGTTTTACTCTAGGGTTTTTAAAAAGCGATAAATATAAAAAGGGGGGCCCCCTCAATTACAAGCAAATTTTAAAATTACTTTACATAAAAAAGATTACGATTTATTATGAAAAATTAGAGATTATTGGCTAAAATAACAAAACAAGGAAATACTGCATTACAATATATAGTTAGATCTTTAAAAGATTTAAATATTATTATATCTTATTTTTATAAATATCCTTTAATAAGTAAAAAATGGTCTGATTATAAACTATTTAATTTTTTTACCCGCCTTTGGCAGGCTGCTAGCTACGCTAGCGGCTAAACCTAAAAAAAATAAATTTCTTTTTTTTTTTAATTTTTGCTTTTAAATTATTTATATAAAATAATTGATAGTTTTGTTAGCCTCTGGCAGCTCAGCAGCTTTTTTATTATATATACATATAATAAAAAAGTTTTTTTTTTATTATTAATAAAAAAAAACTTTAATATATAATTTCTCGGCTCCCGAAATTTTATTTCATAAAATTTGTTAGCCGCTCTCCGCTCTCCGCTCTCTTAAGTTGTTATTTTTTTTATTTTTTTTTTAAGTTAGTTTTTCCTTAAGATATTTAATATTTAGATATATCTTAAGTTTTTTATTATATGTATATATAATAAAAAACCTGCACGGCCAGGGAAGGAAAATAATGAATGAGATGAGATGAGATGAGCGCTGGAAATAGATAGTTTTTTTTTAGTTTACGAAGCTAATTTATAAGATACTTATCTTAGTTTTTCCAGAAGATGAGAACTGTGTTCTCATCAAAAACTTTGTTAATTTATATTTTTTAAAATTAAAATATAAATATTAGAAAGTTTTTTTATTATTATATAATAATAAAAAAAGCAAAAACCAGTTTTTATTATTATTATTTATATTTTAATTCTAAAAAATATAAATTAATAATCAAAACTATAAATAATAGCTTCGTAAACCAGTTTTTTTTTTTATTATGATATATAAATAAGTATTTATATATTTAAGTTTTTTTTTTATTAATAATAAAAAAAAACTTTTTTATTATATGTATATATAATAAAAAAGCTGCTGAGCTGCCAGAGGGCGGGACGGACGATTTTCTAGTTTTTTTTTCTTAATAAGTAATTACTTAATTACTTATCATAGAATAAAAAAACCAGTTTTTATAATTATCATTTATAAATAAGTATTTATAAATTTAATTATAAAAACTATATAAAGATATGTCTATCTTTATAAGAAAATTAAAAAAAACTATCAATTATTTTATATAAATAATTTAAAAGCAAAAATTAAAAATAAAAAAATTAGTTTTTTAAATTTTAATTTAAAAAACTTGAGCGGCTCGGCTCAACAGCCGTGATTTTTTATATATAAAAAATTACTAATTATATATGGTAACTAAAAAAACAAGTTTTGCTGCTTATTATTTATATTTAGTGGAGCAAAACTAAAGAAAAAAATAAGTTTTTTTTATAGTTTAGAGGCGAAGCGCGCTTCGCGCTTCGCGCTTCGCGCTTCGCGCTTCGCGCTTCGCCTCAAAACTACAAAAAAACTAATAATATAAAAAAAAAATAAATTAAGGATGGAATATTATTAATGAAAAATAAAGAACATTTAAGGGGGAGCTGAAGGCTAAACATATCGCGGCTCCCCGAAAAAATATGCCGAAAAATTAACTAGGACGGGATGATTCTCGGAATTGCCTGTTAGCTGGTATGAATTTAAGTAACCTAAATTAAAAGATATTACATTAATTATGTATACGTATGAGGTTCATTGTTCTTATTGTTATCTATATTAAGTACATCATCTACTATGACTAGTACAGATTTGGATACTTTATTTAAATTAAACTTGGAATATAAAACACAAACATTCTTATTCATAGGGATATTTATAGCTTTTGCTGTAAAAACACCGGTATACGGCTTAAATAATTGATTATTAAAAGCACACGTAGAGTCACCTCTGGGTGGTAGTATTATTTTAGCCGGTATTGTACTTAAATTAAGTTTATATGGTATATTTAGACTAATCTTGCCAATACTACCGAAAATTTCATTTAGTTTAACATTCATCGTTTATCTTATAGGAGCCCTAACGGTTATTTATGCCAGTTTTAGTACTATTAGAACAAGTGATGTAAAAGAGTTAATTGCTTATTCTTCAGTAGCTCATGCATCAGTATACTTAATGAGTGCTTTTAGTAACAGCCATAGCGGAATCGTAGGAAGTATTTTGTTAGGATTAGCTCACGGATTTGTTAGCTCAGGACTGTTCATATGCGTAGGTGGTATTATGTATGACCGTACTGGAACTAGATTTATATCTAACTATAGAGGTCTAACTCAAGTGATGCCCATCTTATCTTTACTATTTTTTATTCTTTGTTTAGGTAACTGTGGAGCTCCTTTAACTTTAAATTTTTTAGGGGAATTTTTGTCATTGTACGGCATAGTAGAAAGATTAGCCGTATTAGGTGTGTTAGCTTGTTCTTCTATAATATTAAGTGCAGCTTATACTATATATATGTTTAACAGGATAGCGTTTGGTGGAACATATACTAGATTATTTGACCCAGAAGATTTATTAGGTATTAAGGGTTTATTCGGACAAGAAGGTTTATTTGATGTAAATAAAAGAGAGTTTTTAATGTTATTAACACTAGCATCCTTTACTGTTATATTAGGTATTTATCCTACTATAATATTGGACGGTTTACATTACACTATCACTAACTTACTGTATAGTACAGATGGATATGTTGTAAGTTAATCTAAAAAATTTATATTTAATGGTGGTGTGGCTATTATTGATACAGGTATACCTAGTTATAGTACAAACTATACAAAAATAAAATGGAATTCATGTCTTTTGATAGTAATTGTAAAGTATAGAATGGCTTGTTACAATGTTGGTTTATCATAAAGATGTGTTCATTATAATAGAATTATAGGTGTGAGGACGGCATATTTTTTTCTCCATTTCTTGTTTTATATAGGTTT